>VMDR010005715.1:0-49633 GCA_007922815.1 Macrotus californicus
TTAAGATTTATTTTAAAAGGGTAAATGTGTATTCACTAGTTTGTCCTGATTTTCAGATAATATAGGCATGTTTGTTATTGATAAGAGGTGGCCATTTCCTCTTCCTCTTCCACTGCTGCATATTTTAAAGGCAGCAGTGGTTCTCAACCCTGACTGCACATCAGAATCCGTAATATAATCAAAATAGAATGAGCATAAAAAGTGTAAACAATATATTTTACCTTTTTGTCATACTGTCTTTGAAATCCAGGGTGCATTCTATACATAAAACACGTCTTAATTCAGACCAGCCACGTTTCTAGGGCTCAATGGCTCCACTTGTCTAGTACAACCATATTGGACAGCACAGATCTAGACCTAGGAGCTGAAATAATTTGAAGGAAATGAAGATGCAGATCAGGAGTAAATGTGCATTGAGAGTCTCGTCTTGTTCTCTGGGTTGAGTAGGCAGCAACTCACAGATCCTGGCAAAATGTTAATTAGTCCACATAAATACAATGGATGCATTGTAAGACACTGGAGAAAAAAGTAGAGCCAATCAAACAAAAGGCAGGAAGTGAACAAATTTAAAGAAAATAAATGAGAAATCATGGCTGATAGTTAAAAAATATACATAGTCCCTTCAAACTTTGGAATAGTGGAATAACTGAAAAGCATAAGGTGGGCATGCGCCGATGTCCCCGGTGATGCCTGCTCACTGGCCCCAATGCTCGTGTGTGATCCCTGCTCCTCGACGGGGCCTGGACTTGTGACTCTCTCCTAATGAAGAGAGTATGGCCCAAGTGGTGAGATGTTACTTCCAAGATTAGGTTACAAAAAGAATTTGGTTTCCATCTTGGGTACACTCTCTCTCACTCCTTCTTAGGTCACTCACCCTAGGGAAAGCCAGCTGCCATGTCCTCAAGTGACCTTGCAGAAAGGCCCATGTGGCAGGGCCAACAGCCACATGAAATTCCCACCCCACCCCCAGTCAAGCATTCAGATGAGACCACAGCTCCAGCCGACGGCCGACAGCAACCTCAGGAGAGACTGTGAGCCAGTCACCTGGGTAAGTGGCGTCTGAAACTCAGGCCCAGAAACTGTGAGATAATAAATGCCTCTTGCTTTAAGTGCCTAAGTTTGGGAACAATTTTTTATGCAGCAATAGATAATGGACACAGTAGCCTTATATCAAGATTAAATATCAAAAAACCAATTGCTGTTTATTATAGGTAGTATGATCCCATATATATAAAAAAACACCAAAGTGAAAATATAGAGAAAATATGTTTAATAATAAAAAATTTGATGGAAATCTTGTATTTTGAAAAAATTAAGATGATTATACTCACAAAATGAGTATTTGTATTGCAATACAAATGTCCTAAAATTCCCTATAGTGAGTTTGCCACTGTGTGTATACAAATTGTAGAGTTCCCCCCTAAAAATGGCTCTCTTTTTGTTTTCTTTTGTCTGCATACAAAACACCTTTTAAGTAAAGCATGTGAAAAAAGAAAAGAGAAAAAAAAAGAAAATGTATAAGAGGTTTACAGAATAAGATTTATTGATATATATTATTATTCCAGCCTCTGCTTTTGCCCTCTTCTCCCTCCACACACTAAAGTGGGTTTTGCCTCCCCTCAATCCTCTTTTTAGATGCTGAATCAGAAACTGAAAGAGGTCTGCCTGAAAGTAAGGAGGATTCAGCGAAAGACCAAGGTAGTCTATGTAATAAAGAGCTGAAGGTTAAGGAGAAGAGAAAGGGGATAAACAGGTACGAACTGGGACTGGAGAAAGTTCTGTGACTTAGCACACCAGAGGCCCCAGAGTGCCTTGGAAAGTGCAGTGTGTAGTATGATTGGGACACTTTTAAGGGCTTTCTAGAGATGGGTATGAGGGTTAGAAATGCTTCTTAATCAGCACTTTTTGGATGGACTATATTTCTTTGAATCTCACTTTATTTAGAAACTAGACTATGTGGAAAGTAGAATTTATTAGAGTTATATGTAGATATAGATTACATATAGATGATATAGATATAAATATTAGTATATAACAAAATTTGTAAGGAAGCAGTGAAGGTCTTTCATTTTTTATTCTTTATTCTTTTATGTTTGAAATTTCAGTAGCAAGCCTATATTGATAAAAAAATCTGGAGGAGGAGCTGATTCACCAAAACATCTGTGAGATGTTGTTGGTGCAAGACAGATGTGACATAATTCCCATCAATAGCTGTGGCACGGGTAGCAGAGGGCTACTGGTGGCCTCAGTGGTGACATAAGAGCACAAGAGAGAAGAAAATGGTGGCTCCTGTGTAACTGCGAGGCCTTTGCTACGAATATGGGTGAAACACCCCAGGGTTTGTTGGGAGGAATTTGGAGAGGGCTGAAGACTTGGCGATTGTGGATTGCAAAAGTCAGAAAAATTCTGTTTCCTGACTGACCTCTGACCCAGTTTTTTTTTACTTTATTTTTATTGTTGACACTGCTAAAGATGTCCCCATTTCCCTCTCTCCTCTGGCCACCTCCACCCAGTCCCCACCTCCCCTTCCCTCTGTCTATCACCACATTGTTTTCTGTGTCTATGGGTTACGTGTGTATGTTGTTTGGCTAATCCCTTCACCTTCCTTTAACCTGGGGATTGTGAAACCTGGGAAAAGAAAGATGGCCCTTCCACAAAATTACTGACAATCCTAATCATCCCCTAAACAACATGCAAAAGTCAGTGAGTCAGGTCAGCTCCAGGGTGCAGAGAGATGGGACTGTTCAGATACTGCTGGTGAGAGTGCACAGGGCAAAAACAAAGCAACTCTGTAGAGAGGAAGCTGCTCAATTCACAAATTGCTAAAAAGCCAATGAAATCTTCAAATTCCACACACACACACACACACACACACACACACACACACAGGAAAGTAATTCTCCCTCTGTGTTCCCAATCTCACATTCCCAAACATCTTAGTCACCCTTTGCCTGTGAAAGCTGTGCACACCCGCGGGGGCATTTAGTTGGCTCTCGTGTATTAACAGTTTGCTGGGTCTCTGTCTTCTTTCCGTCTAGCACTGTGCCAGAAGGCAAGGGATTCAAACATCCTAGAGATATGTCCTTACCTATCAGTTCTCAAAATCTGGTTGAGGAGAGAAACCACACCCACTAAAAGTGACACTATCTACTGACTGTCAAAATACAAAACTGCATGACATGGAGAAATAGATAATAACTGGGCAGTGCTAATAACAGCCACCAGATCGCACTGTACAACATGAACCCAAGGAGGTTATTTGGGCATTTACAAACATTTCCATTATAAAGTTTACTGAGGAGGAAAGAGTAAAAGGACTCGCTCAAAATCAGAGACCTTCCCTCCTCCCTTTCTCCCTCCCTCTCTCTCTCCCTCCCTCCCTCCCTCTCTCCCTCCCTCCCTCCTCCCCTGCCTCCCTCCCTAACTCTCTTCCTTCTTTGCTTTTTTCATCCACTAGTTGTTTAACAGATGTTTATTGAGCACTCACTATGTGCCAACCTCTACATTCGGTCCCAGAGATAAAAAGGTTGATAAACACCCTGCCCCTCAAGTTTCTTGGAATATGTAGGGGAGATAGATCAACTAATCATACAAATAAATATAAAATTATAATTTTGGCAAAGTTACAAAGGAAAGCAACACAGTGCTAAGAGATGATGTAGCCTGATCATGGGGTTCAAGTCTAGTTTGACTCCAAATTCCCTGCTCTTCCTACCAATCACCCTTTGCCTCCTGCAAAGTAGCCAAATTCCCATCCTAAAGATAATATATTGCTGATCTGGCTTTCTGGAATCTGTTCTCCTTTGAAACTGTCAGGATAGGTCACCATACTTGCATTACAGTTGTCATTGCCAGGGTATAGCAGCATGGTGTCAGGCTTCAGATTTAGAGAGCTCCAGGTTCAAATGCTCACTTTGTCACTTTCTATCTCTGTGACATTGGGCAAGCCACCAGGTCTCTCTGAGGCTCAATCCTCTTAAGTGTAAAGTGGGAATATTAGTACATGTCAAGCACATGGGGCACAATACCAGGCAATACTTGGCTGTTATTATTATGACTTAAAACTGAAAATGTTATTTCCTTCAAATCTGGAGTCCTAAACCCAGGGAAATAGGGTAGTTTGTCCAGAGTTAGAGCCATATCTGATGTCTAAATTAGAATTCCCCTTCTTTCTTTTCCTTCCTCCCTCCTGTGGCTCTCTCTCTCTCTCTCTCTCTCTCTCTCTCTCTCTCTCTCTCTTTCAAGAGAAACATCAGTTTGTTGTTCCACGTTTTTATGCATTTATTGGTTGATTCTTTTATGTGCCCTGACCAGGGATCAAATTCACAACCTTGGTGTATTGGGACAATGCTGTAACCAACTGAGCCGCCTGGCCAGGGCTCTAAATTAGAATTTTCTACCTTATGTTTATGAAATCTTTTTCAAGATAAGAAATGTATTGTAGGTTTGAAGGCAGGAAGCATATATGCACAAAAGAAAAAGACAAGGTCCTTGGTGTTTGTGTTTATGCAGTCATCATTTTCTGTTAAAGGAACCCATTTGAGTAAGAAGCTTCTAGCTAAAGCACTTTAGCTATCTGTTTTGGCAGCAGTAACGGGTGTGGTGCTGAGGCTCTTAAATACCCTACGATTCTGGAAAGCTGGAGTCAGGATTTTTGTTCCTGTAAAAGTGACGTTAGATTGTTTGTCCATTTGCATCCAGTAAGACTATTATCTACTGATTGCAATGCATCACAGCCCTCTGGAGAGATTTGGGCATCCGTTCTATTAAATTGGTGGCTTCTGGCTAACACTGGTTTGTTTTTTTTTTGACACCTCAGCTTTATCCAGATGAGCACATTGTTGCCAATGTACATACATTATTCTGATCAGTTTTCAGGAAGGAGGCTGTGGGAGTACAAGTGGCCTGTCCCGCTGAATGGTTGAGGGAGCCCTATGCCCTTCAAGCTGGAGGCTTGGAGACGCCTTGATGGAAGGGATAGTGTTTGGACTAGGTTGTAATGCTGCCCTGCCAACTCACTAGCTGTGCAACTTGAACTGATCACCAAACTCTCTGAATTTCAACTTCTTTACCTTGGTTTTCTGTGCCTGGCACATAGTAAGCCCTTTTTAAGCATTGTGGGTATTGCTGCTGCGGCATAGGTTTTATCCTCTCACTTTCTCATACGGGAAGACCAAATTAAGTTCAGAGGAGTTCAGATCAAGACCATATATTTAGTTGAGGGCGCAACTAGTTTTTAAACCAGGGTTTCTCAACCTCAGCACTACTGATAATATCAGATAATTCTTTGCTGTCTTGTGCATTGTAGAATATTTAGCAACATCCTGGGCTCTGCTCAGTACATGCTGGTAGCACTCTCCTTACCCCAGTTATGGCAGCTAAAAATGTCTCCACATATTGTCCAGTGTCCTCAGGGGACAAAAATGGTGCCCTACCACAGGCGGGGGAGCAGTGATTAAAACCCAGGTCTTTCTAGCTCCAAATCCCATAGTTATTCCATGATATGATGTTGTCAGTTAGAGATACCACATGATCCCTTATTTAAAATAGAAATTTAAACAACCTTCAAAAGATGATTTAAGCCCAGTTGTGAGGTTAGTACCTCCTATTGTAAGTTCCCCTCTTTTGCTCTTTTGGCCTTTTAATCTATTAATAGTTTCCATGTTGGCTTCTGCTCACTCTTCATCAGGTACCCACTGACTTCATGGTCCCCATCTCTTCATCATAATCCTCTTTTCTATCTTTAGATGCCTTAACGTTTTAGCTACTGAAAGTTTGTTTGGCAACCCAATTAAAACATGAGCAGAGGACCCGGATAAACATTTGTCCAATGAGGACATAAAGATGGCCAATAGACATATGAAAAGATGCTCAATGTCACTAATCATCAGAGATATACAAATTAGAATCACAATGAGATATACCTCACACCTGTGGGAATGGTATCATTAATAAATCAACAAACAATAAGAGTTGGTGAGGCTGTAGAGAAAAGGAAACTCTCATGCACTGTTGGTGGGATTGCAAGTTGGTGCAGCTACTGTGGAAAAGAGTATGGAGTTTCCTCAAAAAATTAAAAATAGAACTAACTATGACCCAAGCAATTCCAGTTCTGGCAATATGTCCAAAGAAATCCAAAATACTAATTGGAACAGAAAATGTATATCCCTATGTTCATTGCAGTATTATTTACAGAAGCAACCCAAGTGCCCATCAGTGGATGAATGGATAAGGAAGAACTGATACATATATACAATGGAATAATATTTCCATAAAAAAGAATGAAATCTTATCATTTGTGACAACATGGATGGAGCTAAAGGGTATTATGCTAAGTGAACTGTCAGACAGAGAAAGACAAATGCTATATGACTTCACTTATATGTGGAATCTAAAGAACAAGACAAACAAACAAACAAAACAGAAGAAGACTCACGGATACAGAAAACAAACTGTGGTTGCCAGATGTGGAGAGGAGGTTTGAGAGGCTGGATGAAAAAGGGATTAAGAAGTACAAATTGATAGTTACAAAATAGTCACAGGGATATAAAGTACAGCTCAGGGAATACAGTCAATAGCATTGTAATACCTATGTCTGGTGCCAGGTGGGTGCTAGAATTATTGGGGATGTGACTTTATAGATTATATAATTGTCTGATCACTGTGCTACACACCTGAAACGGACGTAAAATAATATTGAGTATCAACTGTAATTGAAAAATGTTTAAAGAAATTTGGTTGTGGTTGTTTAGATTTGCCTTTTGTTTTTATTTATTTACTTTATTTATATATATTTTTGTCTTCTGTTTTGAAAACGGAGTTTGGCATTTTGAATTAAAAGCCTGTGTGCCTCTCCAGCACTGGCAACACTCATCGTTCAGGTCATCTGGGGAGTTGTCATGAGCGATTCCTCAGGTCTGCTACTGGCATTCGGATTCCATTGGGGAGAGGAGGGTGGGAGCCTTCCAAATTACTCTGTTGATTCTAATAGGCCAAAGTGTTGAGAAACTCTTCAGAAATGCAGAGTTCATTTACTGCGTTAGTAGTGCTTGTTCATCATAATCACCAGAATTTGTTTAAAGAAACAGACACAAAAGATTTCTTGCGAGCAGAGATTAATTAATTCAGCAATTCTTCCTGAGCCCCGAACTCTTCATTTTAACAAGTGACTGAGGTGATTCTGACATGGTGTCCCCAGACCACGTGGGGAAACACTTTCAGGAGTTAAGTTTGAGTCATACTGGGTTCTGCCACATGCAGGCCATGTAACCTGGAGTAAGGGGTGAGACTTCTGAACCCCAGTTTCCTAATCTGAAAAGTGAGGATATGTGGGGGAGCTTTGTCCAGCACAGCACCCCCCATCCATCGCAGATGAGAATAAGTCTACCAAGACATGATCTGGATAGACTTGGGGAAGAGAGGTAGCCAATCTCCCAGAGGAGAAGGGCCTTGAGCCTGTTCCTCAGTGGGCTTTTATTGGGTTTAGTTAGGGCATATATGGAAAGCTCATCAATCATTGTCAGGCAGTAATGATCAAACAATAGGTAACATTCAAAGAAATATGAGGGCTTATTCTGAGTCAGGGTCAGTTAGCTAAAGGGCCATAAAACTTTGGGAAACAAACTCACTTCATGCTTGGACCCTTATCAGAAAATTGAGGGCATTCTTAGCAAAGCAGGTTTCACAGGATTTTATGCATTCTTTCTTAGGCCTGTTCACCCTGGGGAACCGCCCATTCCTGCCCAGGGCTATACCGCCCTCCGTCATTGTTTCAGGCTTAGGTCAGGCAAGGGAACTAAGGCAGCCAAGAGATTAGGAGACTTCTTACAGACAGAATGAGGATTCAGGTTTTGTCAAAGCCAAGGGGTGAGGGTCCATCACTCCTTTTTCTATAGCCCCTCAACTCCTTCCCTGAGGGCCCTTTTGAGACCGTGCCTGTCTTAGGTCATCCCTCTCTTGAGGGATCTTACCCGACATTGGCTAACCAGTCATCTGCTTGGGGCCAAGCAGGGTGAAGTGAAAGGGGGCAGGGGCGGTGCCCCTGTCAGGGAGATAAGCTTTGTCTCCTTAGTGGTTTATGGTCCCAAGGTCCTTTACTTAGCCTTAGCCACAGGGGTTACAGCTTCTGAAACCAGGCAGGGCAGTTCCCAACAAGGATAAAACAGAACCCACCTTGCAGAGTTTCTGTGAGATCAGAGACATTGCACAGGTGGAAAGCTTTGGGAAGTGTTTGTGGCTGTCAATGTGACTAAGGGTTTAAAACTTTAAGCAATTTTGATTTTTATTCTTACTAAGGATTTTTTAAAATATAAACCTAACAGTAGTAACTATTTATAAATTACTTCTGTGGGGAGGGAGGGGTTCTTCCCAAAAACAGATGTAAGGAGTTCTCAGGGGTGTCTGCCAGCCCCCATGGGTACTGTGTGTGTGCAGCTACCTCCCCCACTGCAGTGGAAGCTCCCCCATAGTATTTGCCACCCCACAGCCACCCAGTCCTCTCCTCTGCCCTTACAGTTGTCTGTACACCTCTGTTGAATTGAATGACTTGCTCTATTACTTTACCAGAGTGACCATGACAAAGTACCATGAACAGAGTAGCTTCAACAACAGAAATGTCTTGTTTCACAGTTCTGCAGGACCAACGTCCCAGATCTGTGTGTTGGCAGGGCTGGTTCCTGTGGAGAGCTATGAGGGAGGACCTGTTCCATGTCTTTCTCCCCCCTTCTGGCAGTTTGCTGGGCTTTTTGAAGCATCACCCCAACCTCTGCCTTCTCCCTGTGTGTGTACCTGTGTCCCAATTTCCCCTTTGTGAAAGAGCACAGATCATGTTGGATGCGTGCCCACCCAGATGATGTCATTTTAACTTGTTAGAGGCCCCATCTTCTCAGATAAGGGCACAGTCCAGAGTACTGGGGCTTAGGACTTCAACATTTGAATTTTCGGGGATGTGATTCCACCATGGCAATGGTCCTCTCTGCTGGGAATTGAATGCAAAACCGAGACATTATCAATTCTTCACTGCAGTGAAGTATATTCTATTCATGCCACTCCCAAACTACAGCTTGAACAATGCAAATTTATCATCACATTTTTGTGAAAATAAGTCGCCAGCCCACCACCACCACCCTGAAGGAGAAGCTCCCTGTGGTTGCCAGTGATTGCCCTGTCCCCAAATGACAGGAAACACCTTCTGTGGCAACTTGTCCAAAGCCCCTACCATGACTCTGTGGGGTGTCTCTCTGTGTTTTCTGACAATATGGAGTCTTCATTTCCTTAATACCAACAATGTTAGGAAATGTGACTTCTCCCTCCATTAGCAGAGGCAACGATGGACTTGTTTTCTTGCTTATTCTTTAAATAAGAGCAAGTGCTTAGAACGCATATGACCTCTTGGTTTTATAGCTCATGATGACTGGTGACACTGGTGGGAGAAAGAGCACTGACGAGATGGATGTAAAGATGATATACACCATTGAAGAGTTAGGTTCTTTTTAAAAAAAGCAAATACATGGACTCATTATTTGATGTGCTCAAAGCCTTACTGATGTGTCCTGGCATCTGGGCACTCAGATGTAGGGAGGCTTCCCACAATTCCTTAGTTGCTAAGTGGCTCGCTGGGCCTAGAGTTTGTGCAAGCAATGTGGTTTATGCTGAACACCTGTCTTCCTTCTGGGAGCCTGGAGTTTTAGTATGTGCTGGGCAGAGAGTGCCCATGGGACCAGCCCCCAGTGAAAACCCTGGACACTTAGGTTCCCTGGGTGGCAGCACTTCCCATGGTTTCTTACATGTTGTCATAACATCATTGCTAGAGAAATTGTGTCCTGCCCTATGTGCCTCCACAGGGAAGGACTCGGAAACGAGTGCCTGGCTTCCTCCCTCCCGATGTCACCCATGTGCCTTTTCTCTATGCCAGTTTTGCTTGGCATCCCTTGGCTGGAATGACTCACAGCCAGGAGTCTGACAGTGTGCCGAGTCTGCCCATCCTCCCAGCGGATGCTGCAACGTGGAGGTGTTCTTGGGCAGCCTTGGACAGAAGAGCAGCTGCTAGCAGAAGTAAAAGCCTCTTTAAGCTAAATGCCTACAAAAACTTGATGTTGGACATCACTGCAACTTCTAAGATATTCAAGTGATTGCACTCCAGTTGGGATTACTGGATAGAAAGTAATTTAATATATAAAAACAATTTTCTGGATTAGAAGGCAATGGAACAAATGGGAGGACATTTTTACTTTTATTATAGAAGACTTTCCTAAGTAAAGTATGAGAGAGCTAGAAGCAGGGACCAACCAGCTGACATTAATCAGAAAAAATGTTTTTCCTCTTAAAATGTTGACACTCAATTTCAGCTCATAACTTCTTGGAAAATTCAAAGTGCTTTTGAAGACTTAGAGCAGGCGCTTCTTATTGCAGTGATAGGTAGTACAGAAATGCATACACACAAATGTTATGTGAAGCTTGAAGGCAGTCCCTGGAGAAAACTTTAGAAAGATGTCATTTTAGAGAATAACAAAAAAGCACTTGAAGAAAGGGAACTAAAATGGATAATGAGCAATGGGTGTGCAGGAAGCCAATGGTGCTGTCCTCAGGGAATTACTTGCTGACTCTTGATGTCTAATACATCTGTGGTTCTCAGACTTCTTAGAAGTGAGTCTGGCATCTAGATGTTTGAGAATTTGGAACTCTGTGCCAAGCCCTGGAATTTCTCAGTGCACTTTACCAACTGGATCCTTCTCAGAGCGCCCAGGAGCCCAGTGGTGTGGGGTCAGGCATGCTAATGAGAGACCCACGCTTCTCCCATTTCCCTCTGTCTGTGGCACAGCCCACACTGCCCGGAGCCGGGCAGCTCCAGGCATCTTAGACAATTCTCTGCTGCCCAAGCTTGGAAGTGACAACTCCAGAATGCTGCTGACTGTTGTGAGACTCTTTTGCTTTCACTGAAGAATGGGCAGAGAGGTGACTGCAGCTGCATTAGTCAGGAGGGCAGATCCAGCTGCAATAGATGGGAACCCGTGCTCAAAGCCCTGGGCGGGCACAGCACGGCAGGAGGAAGCAGAGACCTTGGGAGATAGAGGAACCATTCTTGCCCTTGGGGCTGTGTGCAATTTGAAATGTGTATACAAGGAATTTACCCAGAAGTGTGCACTCTGTAGTGGAGGATTGATTATTTAAGGATTCCAACTTTCTAGAACCCAGAAAAAAAAAACCTTACAGTCTCTGTACAGTCAAAAAGGATGTCACAAAGTTCACATGCTTTTCTCGTAGCTCTGCCACTTTGGTACTTGCCTGGAGTACACTTAAACCTACTTTATACCCACCCCCAAAAAAAATCTGTCTTTGGCCTCCACAAAAATTACTCTCAGTGGTCACAATACCTTCCTTGGGAAAATAATGTTCTTTCTTTTATGAATTGATTGTTTGGGCAGCATTTTTTAAATGTTGACTTCTCTTTCCCTCTCCCTTGACTTTTAGAAAATTAAATAATTCATTGAGGTGAAATTCACATCATAAAACTGACCATTTTAAAGTGAGCAGTTCAGTGGCATTTGGAATACTCAGTGTTGTGAACCACCCCCTCTATCCAGTTCCAAGACATCCCCATTACTCCAAAGTCACCCCTACTCATTAAGCAGTTTCTCCTCACCCTCCCCTGCCCCGAGCCCCACAACCACAGATCTGCATTCTGTTTGTGTGGATTCACCTACTCTGGACGTTTCATACAAATGGAATCATACAATACGTGGTCTTTGTGAATGGCTTCCTTCACTTAGCATAAGGTTTCTTCACGTTTCATCCACGTTGTAGCATATTCGCGCACTTTAATCCATTTTCTGGTTAAATAATGTTCTATGGTATAGATATTCCACAGCTTATTTACCCATTCATCAGCTGATAGACATTTGGGTTGTTCCCACTTGAGCGCTATTACGAACGATGCTGCTAGAGACAGAAACTTCGTGCGTCCCCAACTTTTGCCAACTCAGTTTCTCGTCTCTGCAAGGCAGATGATGATGATACCTGCCCCCCAGGGCTGTTAGGGTTAAATGAGGAGTAGACATGTAGAATAGTGCCTGGGACATGGTCAGAGTTCAATAAATTCTTATTATTGTTCTATTTTTAAAATATTTTATGTATTTATTTTTAGAGAGAGGGGAACGGAGGAAGGAAGAGAGTGAGAAAAACATCGATGTGCGAGAGATTCAGCGATTGGTTGGCTCTCACACATCCCCAACTGGGGACCTGGCCCGCAACACAGGCATGTGCCCCGACTGGGAATTGAGCTGGCAACCCTTCAGTTCACAGGCCAGCACTCAATCCATTGAGCCACACTAGCTAGGCTTTAAAAAACATTAAATAAAAAAATAAAACTCAAAAAGCATCAGAAGTTCATTTCTATCAAGGCAGATGACTTTATACTTCTCAATAATTCTTGAAGTCATCATTGTATCACTTCAATAGTTAATGTAAGACATAGTGACCCTGAATCATAAGTGAAAGGTTAACAGTGAAACTGTGGTTGGTATTTTCTGGGTAAGAAGGCAAGGATGAGTATGATACCACATTGATGAACTTCCATCAGAACTTAGCGTTAGGTATGGTAAGTAAGCATGGCCTTACAGGAACCTGCACCACAATATCTTTGTAAAAGTAATGAGCTATGAGTTTGCAGAGGACAAGTCAGAAATAGGGGCCTTGGAGTGCTGTTTCTCAAGCAGAATTGTGTGATGAAAATGGTAAATGAAGAAGAGCACGCTGACACTTCTGAGCCCAGTAGATTGGAGTGAAATCAGGAAGATCAGAGAGGAACTTGTACAGGGGTTGAGGTACTATCCTTGAGAGGTGGCTGGGCTTATGAAGAAGAAGTAATGTACCAGGGAGTCACCTGTATGAAAAATTTATGGTAAATGGGAAGAGACGGACCAGAGGAGGGAAGATTCAGAACAAATGCTGTGAGCTCTGGTGAAGCGAAGGGTGGCAATGCCGTGGACGATGTTTGGAGAGTTGGAAAGGGACCTGCTCGGAGTTAGGCCATGGGGACATCTTTGACATGTCAGTGTCAGGTGTGTCATGTTGCTCACTTCTAGGTCCACATGGGTGTTGCTCTCTATTTAGGACTGAAAGCAGATAAACTCTTGGTTGCATTTCCGCTTTTCCCTTGCTGTCATCAGCAGGAATGGGTTAAGGTACACTACAGTAACTACTCCCAAATTCCAGTGACGTCACAACAGACGTTTATGTCTCACTTGTGCTAGAGTGCCTTTCAGCTGGGCTGGGTTGGGACTCCTTCCTCTTCATCATTCTCACACCAGGACCCGGGCAGGTGGAGCAGCCTATGGTGGGAATACTGTCCAAGATGAAACAACAACTAAATGGAAGGAGGGTATTTAAACCTAGTTCTTTGGAGTCTGCTATGGTATAAGCTGAGTTGATATCATACATATTTAGGGTTTGTTAGTCTTCACAATAATTATTTTAAAGGATTCACAATATTCTGTTGATGAGTAAAAAGTAGCAATTAGGAAAACATATAACACAATTTAAGTTTGTATTTACTTAAAAATTATAACTGCATGAAAAAACTAGAAGTAAACAATGAATAATAATACTGTAAGCCAGGGTTGTTGTTTGTAGGTAGAATTATAGACACTTTTTTCCCCTTTAAACACTTTTTTCAGTGACAGTTGATGGTCAATATTATATTAGTTTCAGGTGTACAGCAGAGGGGTCAGACATTTACTTACGTTACTTTTGTTATAAAGTAGTTTTTGCGAGAAATAACGATGGGAAGCAAGCGGACTCTCTCTTGTCTCTCCTCCATTTCGCAGTCCCGGTGACGCTCCCCGCTCTGCGGAAAAACAGGACCCTGGGTGTTGCTGTGCCTCATTCCAAGTGCATAGTCCTCACAGAAGAATTTATTTTTGGTTCCAGGAATTCAGTTCATTACATTAAGAGTCTCGAAAAGCCAGAGCAAGACTGTTACAGTGTCTTCTCCGAAGCGATGGTGTCAGCTGCGTGTGCTCGTCCAAGTTGCTGTGGGTTCTCGGGAGCTGGGAGTGAAGGACCAGTGAACAGGGCCCTTTGTGTGATGAAAGCCACATGACGGGTCCTAACAATGCTGCAGAAATGAAAAGGTTAACACCAAGGTGAAAGACCCACTTCCAGAAAAGGTAAAAATACACAGCCATTAAGGATTTCTACTTTTCATTTCTATAAATAGGGAAAGATCTATGGGAATTGGGCCACGGCAAGGGAGAGGCAGCTAACCGAAGCCCTCCTCTGAAGTTCCTTTTGATGTGATTTGGTAGAGTTGATATGGGCATTCTAAGAAACAGGGAAATATATTAAAGGGGGGAAAAAGAGTAAAATAAAAATCAGTTAACTTATGACCCTGGCAAAGTGATAACTTGAGGACATGGCATCTTTCTGATGTCAATTTGCTACAAGATCATCTGTATGACCTCTACGCCCACCCTCCACTACCACCAATAAAGGTCATTTCTTTGGGACTCCCTTTATTTATTCAACAAACATTTGGAGGCCTACTAGCTGCTAGGCATTGAGACCGTCCTTGGGAGATGACAAACTGGATTATAGGCCCTCACTTTGTGAACCTATAATCCTGTTACACAGAAGTTAATCAGAAAAATTACAAAAATAGATGTAATTGCAACTGTGATGGGTGCTACCAACATACGCACCCCCCCACACACAATTTCTAACAAGAGCATAAGATACACTGACTTGACCTAATCATGAAAGTCAAGGGCGATGACAGAATGACACGTACAGGATGAGTCAGCATTAATTAAACGGAGAGAAAGGAACAGCATATTTTAAGCAGAAGCCTATTCCAGAGAGTGCTCCGTGTCAGGCAGAAGCAGCAAAGTCCTGGAAGCAGGTCAGTGTGGAAGAAAGGGGTGAGAGGGAGGGGCGCCACGGCGGGAGATGAAGCTGATGGGCACCAGATCACACGGGACCTTGAAAACCATGTAAGTAGTTCTGTCCTTTTCCTGAGAGCAATGGGAAGCTACGGACAGGTTTTAGTTTTACATTTGGCTTTTAAAAAATCACTCTAGCTGCAGAGTGGAGAATGCCCTTCAGGAGAGCAAGAGTGGGGTTCAGGGAACTGGTCCAAAGGTCTGCTGCAGCTTTTCAGGCAAGAAATGATGGCGGCTGGAACTGTACAGTGGTGTTGCTGGGGGAGCCTGAGATGGGAATCAAGGGGAATTGGTGAAAGACCAAGCCTTCTGGGTTGCTCTATGAAAACTGAAACACACCAAAGAGGATATATAACACATAAAACCTTTTTCTGCCAACCCACTTGTTGGAGATTTGGAGATAAAGATAGTGCATGCTATAGCTTGGCTCACTCAGATCCTAACCCTGCCTCCTTCTAACCTGCCTTGCTGCAAAGCTGAAAATCTCCTTTCCCAGTCTTCCTTGCAGCTAACTTTGCAGATGGGGTTTGGAATGTACCAATCAGATGCATGCATGAAAGGCATGAATTTGCAAGTGAGGTAATAAAGGAGAAGCAGGATTCAAGGCGCACATTTTATTGGTGAGGCTTGTACCAGGAGGGTATGGTTGGGGCCGTTCGGCCAAGTCTTTCTGGTCTGACAGGCAGCCTCCTGATAGTGGCAGGAGTGGCAGTAATCTTGGCAGCCCAGCTTGGCAGTGCCTGGCACATAAATGCTTAATATCTGTGGACTCTTATTATAGTCCTTAGGCTTTAGCTCAAACAATGCTGTAGGGTGTCCGTGTGCAGTGGAGATAGTACCTGAAAGATAACGGAGTGTGCAGCCTGACTTGTGAGGTAGTTCGGTCCTGAAGGAAACACAGATCCATGGTTTAAAGTATATGGCATTGGTGTCCCTGCACACCTCTTAAGTTCCTTGTTTACGACTGCCCTATATTCCTGCAGGATAACATGCAAAAAATCTGGTTCTTTCAAATGCTTGGGAGAAGGATAGCCTATTGTCACTGAGGGTGAACAATCTTCCTCTAGAGCCTCCCAGAAATTTGAACATCTAATGAAAACATGACCATCAGTTAGAATGAACGGTCATTTTTAGTTGCACTGATAATATGCACTTTAAGCAGGAGCTGTGTCTAAACTAGGAAGCTTAACAGTGTTGCAACTTCCTCCACAAGGACCACTTCATTGTAACAAATAAAAATTTTTGATCAAAAAGTTAAAAGTGTCAACACAGACATTCAGGAAGTGACACTCTGCTCCTAATTCCCCAAATAATTTCTCTGTTCCCTGAATACATTTTTGGTGCCTCTCTTAGGACATTTTCCCATTTTTTTTAAAGTTTATATTGTAGTTATTTATGTCCATGTCTGATCTGCCCCATATATACAACTATAAAAACATTGAGGGCAGGGACACCCACTGACTCATCTTTGGGTCTCTTCAAGTGCCTGCTGAGAATCGTCCCTTCACAAAGGAGGCGGTCAGTCTGTATTTAATGAAGGAGTTGGTGGGTTCTTGCGCAGTCCTGAGTCATGAGGACTAACACGTTTGAAAGTATGCTAACAAGGTGTTCCTATGCATCTAAATATACTTTGATTCATTTTCCAGAGAGAAGGGGAAAGAAAGTGAGTGGGAGTGCACAGGATGGAGAAGGTTGCATCACTGCTTCAGACAAGTGTTTTCTCTAGCTCCCCTTGGTGGTGGGGGTGGCACAAAGAGGACACTTTAAGAAGGTAGGAGACTCAGCCTCTAACCACTCATAGGCTCTGTGATGCTAGTCCAATGCGGGAACTCTCTCCCCTCCCTCAGAAAAGGGATTGAGGAAGTGAAGAACCACTGTTCCTTTTCATGACATTATCTTACAGACCATTCCAGAAGATTTAAGCTCTAATCTTATGATGATTTAAGATCTTAGTCTTAAAATGTCTTCAAGTTTATCTATCCTCAACATGGTAATTCAGCATCATCTCACATGCTGACCATCAGTAGCTGCTTCCTAAAGCACTGCGTTTAGAAGGATTGAGTCCCAATTTGGGCTCAGTGGGAAGACGGTACTGACTTAATAGTGTTACCTGGTGTGAGGCAGGGAGGGGAATAGCAGCAAATAAGCCAAGATATGTCATCCCTGATCTAGTCCAATGCCTTCATTTCACAGGAAGAAAATGAGAACAGAAGCTCATGTCTTAAGCTTGCTATGTTGCAGGTATGGTTCAGTTGCTTTCACATGTACATATTTATTTAATCCTTAATCAGTCGTAAAGGAGTTGGCATTATTTGATTCCCATCTTGCAGATGAGGTTTAGGGAAGCAAATTTTGCCTGGAGTTCACACTCTGGAAATCCTTATCTTTAAGCCCTTCCCTTTACTGCCTCCTAATCTGGGCGCATTAACTGCATGCCAGGCTAATGGTACAACCAGGTGCAATATTGCCCTCCTGGAGACATCTGGCAATGTCCGGAGACTTTTTGGTTGTGGGAGGGAGAGGGTGTTCCTTGAATCTAGCGGCTAGAGGCCAGAGATGCTGCTAACTGCACAGAACAGCATGCAGAAAAAAAGGTGTATCTGGTCTGAAATGTCAATAGTGCTGAGATTGAGAACTTGGAGTTCAGCTTCGGGAAAGTCATTTTCAGACTGACGATGAAACTCTTCCTGTAGTCCAGTAAGTACAATGACTGTCTCCATTTTACGGACAAGGAAAAGTGCTCTCAGAATCAGGAAGATCACAAGACAGGAACCCAGGTAGCCTGATTCTAGATGGCTCTGGAGTTCCCCTTCCACAAAACTCCATTCTCATCAGCTTCCTTTACTATCAAAACACGTAAACTCTTCAAACACGTGCTCACATATTACAGATCTCAGAAGCTAAGGACGTACAGCCAACTCTGAAAAATTTCCATCATGGGTGTTTCTTCACAAATAAAAAAGTATTTGTATTTGTTCAATAGTTCAAAGAGGGTCTTTAGAAGCTCTTAGTATAGAGCCATTGATCTTGCTGGAGTAGACATGCAGATCCTTGCTTTAAAATAAAACTCTGAGGAGAGAACTAATTTTAGGACATTAACAAGCTTTTTTCCCAGAATAATTAGCTCTGTGTGGGATTCAACTCAAATTTTATTCTTTTGTTTTTAGGAGCTAGTGAGCCTGGAAGCTTATTTTGGAGAAGAGGAAATGAAACTATTGAAACACAGTATGATTCCTCTTTTTCTAGGAGGTAAGGTACAATCTGAGTATGAATAACTTTCTCATCCTGTCCAACTGACTGCCTCAAGTACAAATAGAAAAATATATATGTACAAAAACTTGGTTAGCTGGAAGAAATTGAAGTAGCCAAGAACTGAATGCTAGTTTCAACAATAAAACCCTACGCAAATAACTTCTTTTAGGATGTGAGGCTCGTCTCCTGCAGAGAAAACAGTGCTAATATAGCAGGTCGAGGGTGGGAGTTAGAAAAAAGAAAAAGACATCAAAGAGCTTGAGGGAAGAGGGGGAGGAAAAGCTGAGATTTTCTCTCAGAGGGGAATTACTGAAAAATGCAAGAAGGGCTGGGAAAACAACGTCTCAGCTGCTCGGGCAATCCAGGCGGGGTGTGGGTAAGGTGCTTCCTGGAATTCCGAACGAATGGTCAGGCGCCTGCCGGACCTGTCCGTCCACCCGGATCCGTCCACCTCCATCAGGTGATGATGGAGGGAGGAATGACTTAAGAACTTCCAAGTCATAAGGTTTTAAATCTTCTCCAGTAAGCTTCTCCGTATACGGATGTGGGCAGCCTGACAGTGGGTTCGCTGTGCAGCTGGTTGGGATCCTCCCTCCCTCGCTCTCTGCTTGCCAGATCCAAAACAGTCCCAGACACCCCGCGACGGGGATTGTTTCAGAAGCGGAGAATCTAGCGTGATGAATGAAATGTGAATAGTATGGCTCTGGCAAGAGACTCAGACACCTTAATTCGGGGTCAGCTGGGAAACTCGAAATGCGTCGGCTGCCGCAGGTGGCAGGTGGCACTGGAATTTAACATTCTGGAGCCCCTACTCCATGCCAGTGAGCTTGGCGAGCGAGCCACACTCGTTGTTCGGCCGGTGAGGCAGTTAGTTGGGTCTTCTGGGAGGTTAAATTCCTTGCATTTGACCTTTCCTCGGCCTGGAATGCTCTTCCCGAGACCAGTTCCTTTCAGGAATCTGCTTAAAAGCCACCTCCGCCTAGAGGCCCTTGGGGCGCCTGGCGACTCCCCATGACACAAATCATCGCTTTTGAAAGCTCTGTTTAGCAATGACCTCAGTGCTCACAGTTCATCAGCATTTTCTCGTTTGTTTGTATTTGTACGTGTTCTTTGTTTATGGTCTGTCTTCCCTCTAAAATATAAGCTCCATGAGAGCAGGAACCTGCCGTGCCATCATCCGCGCTGCATGCCTACAACTGCTTGGGACGCACACCTGCGCCACCTGGCAGGTTTGCCGCACGCCCACAACTGCCCCTCCCGCCACGTGCGGCACCCCGCAGGTTTGCTGTCTCCAAACTGACTCCAGGTGATCAGCTGGTTGGCACTCATGTTAGGATCCAAGGAGGCCTAGGAGTGAGTGGGCAGTTGAGTTAGGTGGACTTTATACCGTCTTTGAAAGAGCTCCCGCATTTTAACTCTGAAGCTTTCTCTCCCACCCTCACCCCCTGCACGTGAACTGCTGGGAACAAAACAACCACACTCCCCGCAGGTTTCCTCCTGGCCCCCCGCGCGAGTCTGCATCACTGCCTCTGCGTGTCAGGGTCACAGTCTAGGGCCAGCGCTCCATGCCGAATCTGCCCTTTGTCATCTCGTGCCTGCAACCCTCCCTTCACCACCTCCTCTTCTCCGTTCTCCATCCTTTTGCCTCCGTCTGACCTCCTCAAAAGATCCCGTCTTCTTGGCCAGTTCGACTACTGGGTCCCCTGGAAGCTCCTCCTTAACCAGCCCCTCACGTGCTGCCCTCACAGTTCCCCTCCTTCCCTAGCCTGGAAAGGCCACTGGACAAATATTTATGGAGCGTCTACAGCGCACAGATAGCTCGCTGGGCCGCTGGAAGCCCCTTCCCAGGCCCCACCGCAGCTCTCACCTCCCTCCGCCTTCCCCACCTGTCGGGAACCCAGCGTCCCAACTCCCTTGACTGCGTCATGGAACCCACACGCTTTTTCCAAGCACATGGCCCCACCTCCTTCCCCGGAGCCGACTCCTGATTGGTGGACGTGTGGGTCACTCTGCGGCCCCTCCCGTCTTCCCCGCCCTCCATGCGTGGCCCCGCCCCCAGGGCGGGCTCAGGCTCCCCCTCCTAGTTTATTCCCTCCTGCTAACCGCTGGGCAACGAGTGCGGAGAAGTTCTGGGCAAAGTCCTGGGAAGCGGCGGCGCTATCGCAGCGCCCATAAGCCCGGCCCGGCTAAAGGACCCCAGCGCAAGGCAATCAGTTCGCGGCGCGGGCTCTGGCCCCTCTGTCGGCCCTCGAGTGGCCGTCCCCGCCCCAGTCTCCTGCAGCTGGCGAGGGAACTGTCAAATACACGTTGCGGGGGCACGGAAGAAACCGGGTTTGCCTACTCTCGGGTCTGTGGACGAACCTCGGAGCCCGGCACCGGGGAAGTAGGCGGCGTTCCCGGTTGCAGAGCGCGCAGGTAAGCGCCGGGACGCCTGCCAGATTGGTGCTGGGGTGTGGTGGGGGCCCAGCGGCGGCGGTGTGGGCTTGCTAGGGCTGCGATTTTGGAGGGGGACTACCTGTCTCTGCAGGACCGGAGTCAGCCTCCTGTCGCCAGAGAAGGACCAGCCGGAGGGGCAGCCCCGAGCCAGGGAGATCGCCTCGGTGCCGGCACCAGTCTCTTTGGACGTGGGGTCCGAGTGCTGCCCACCCTAGAGCTCTGTCCTTTAGGGGAATGGTTCGGCTGGGATTGACGGCGAGAAGGCGCGGAGCTCCGGGCCTGGGTCGTGGCGCTGGAGGATGCTTTGCAGAGGGGCTGTCCTGGGTTGTGGGGAGGAGCGCCGCCGGGGCGGGAGGTCACAGGAAAGCCGTTTAATTGGGCTGAGCGCGAAGCTTTACCACATCCGCGGGATGGGGCGCGGCTGGGGGACCCGGGTGACGCTGGCTTTTCAGGCACCCGGCTAGCTCGCCTCGTTCGCCGGGCCTGGTTCTGCTGACGGTGCCCAGGCTGGGGACTGAGGCCACTCGCCCCTCTGGGCTTCCTAGCATCCTGGATATTGTCTTAGATCATACAGATACTTCTTCTTAACCCTGGATGCGCCGCCCCGCTTCGGTAATGAAACTTGCCAACCACCTTCGGCACACTTGTACGCTCCCTCCTCCGTCTCACAAATTACCAGTCTCCTGAGTCTGGACTCTGAGCTGAGGGGACTGTGAAGTTGTCGCGTTAGATGTGTCTGGGAACCACATTGAGGTACATAAGGTGTTGCACTGACTCTCAGGGTTGGAGTACGGGATGGGGGCATTTAGAAGTATTTTAAGTTGCAGATGCAAAGGAGATCCTTTCACAGAGAGGTAAAAGTGTAGATCTGACCTCTGATCATTGACTCTCTACCCCCAAGCATCATCATAAAATGTTGAGTTCTCCCTTCTGGCCAAAGGAGACCAGTCAAGCAGGCCTGGGCTGAAATACACTGAGCTCAAGCCCCTCCCCCAAGTTGCTAGCATACCACCTTGTTCCACATTCCTCACAGTGCTCAACTCTCTCTGAAATTATCTCCTAGGGATCTTTACCATCTGCTTTCCCCCAGTGGAATGGAAGTTCCAGGAAAGCAGTGATCTTATCAGTCTTGTTCATCACTGTCCTCAACGTCAGCAGCAGTGCCTGACATACACAGTAGGTGTGCAAGAAATAGTTACTGAATGATGAAAACCTCTTTAAAATATGCGGCGTGGTGATTTTCATGTGTACCTTTTTTTCTATCGGAGAAAATTAAATACCAGTAACTCCTCTTGATTGAGCACCTACTAAGAACCAGATGGGTATTGGGAACTTTGTATAGGTTACCCCATTCAACACTACAATAGTCTTATTGGCTAGATATTTCTAACCAGGTGGGAAATTGAGTCTCGACCAGGTTAACTGTTTTCCCAGGATGATCCTGGCAGAACTAGAATTCCAGCTCATTTTCTCTTCTCTTGTTCTGGGCCTCTTCCAAGAAACTGAAATGTGTTTTCCACCCTTACAGCCCATAGATATTTAGCTATTTGTCACAAAAGCTATTGCTTAGCCAAAAGAAGATTTGTGGTTTTCTCATTCAGACATAGTTTCAATAATAGTTAGTAGTTACTAGGCCAGGTACTGCTAGGCTGCCATAAGCCCATACTATCTTACTTAGTCTTCACCAGTGTTGTGAGGTCATCTCCATCTTGCAGAGGAAGAAACTGCAGCCTAGCCTCAGGAGCTTGCAGGGTCGAGTCAGTTGCTGAGCTAGATTGTGTTAATAGTCCTTTTGACTCCAAATATTTAGCTCCTTCTACGGCACAGAAATGTGTCCTGCTCCCACTACTTAATTAAAGGTTACTTTATTATTGTAGAGTCCAATTGATGCAACATATTAAAACCAACGGAATTTGGGCTATAAACTTTCTGCTGCCAACGTCAAGTTTCTGTTGTATTACTTTCTAAATTACTGAGACTCTCACTGCCATTGATTTTTGTGGCTGAGTTTATGGTTTGTGGGCTTGGTAGCTGAGGGACTTTAATACAGGAGGAAAGGAAATTGTCCTTTCACCTAAATCTAAAGAGAAATCCTGTGGGTTTTGCCTGCTGTGATAAATGACCTCTGAACACAGTGATGCTTTGTGCCTCTTAAGGAAAGTGCTGTGAACATCCAGCTGGTTCCTCTGGTCCACATGTGGAATGGAGAGTTAGAAACCGCTACGAGGCCCAAAAGCTCCTGCAGTAACCTTTTAGTAAAGTAACTACATGTCAACTCTCTGTACTCTTGTAGTGAAACTGAGGGCAAGAAGTTAGATAAGAGCATCATTGTTACTTCCTAAGGGGCTAACAGCAAAATAGGGGATGGGAAGGAATTAGAGATCCCTTTCTTTATCCTTCCACTTCCGTTCTAGTTTTAGGGGGGAGTACAATGTTTTTCCCTGTGTGAGAGTCTGGATAATCCAGTTTTGTTTATAATGTGCCTCTCAGCAGTACTATATTTTCTTAATTGTTAATTCCATTTCTGTAGTCCAGGGAGGGCAGGAGAATGCTCCTACCTAGAATGCCCACAGAAGTGATGGGAGTATGGGACACTTAAGGGAGATGGAAGCTGTTAGGTGGAAAACTCCTTCCATGCTAAGAGCTGTAACTGAGAGCTGTTCATACTTCCCTGTGAATTCCTATCCTGTGTACGTCTTATTCCTCAGCTTTTTAGCCCTCTCCTCTGGAAACCTTCTTGACTTCCAAATCACTGCTGTTCAGACCAGGTTTCTGCTCACCCCAACTCTTGTCTCTCTCCTCCTCACTGCCTCTTACACCCATCCCCTCCCGATGCCCTTGTACCGTCTTAGCTCAGGGTCTTGGAGACTTCTGTATTCTGTCCTAACACTGCTCACAGGTGGGTTTTCCTCCCTCAGTCTCTTCCCATCACAGCCCGGTAAATTCTTTAAATCCCGTCATTATATGCTAAACATTCGTGAGAGGCTTATATAGTTAATAACAGTAATAATAACAGCAGCAGCAGCAGCAGCTGCTGAACTTTTTTAGCCAGAGACTGTCCTAAGTGCTACCTGTGAATGATTGCATTTACTCGTCAAGAGCAGCAACACCCGAGCTGGCACTGTCATTGTACCCCAGTCTCCAGACAAGGCTGGGAAAAGTTAAGTCTGCAACAGCTTCACACAAATCCACGGGGGACTGAGACTCAAGCCCTAGGTGCTGTCTCTCTCTTCACTTCAGTGCAGACTGCTTAGCCTAAAGGCCGGATCTGGCAGCCTGGGCTCCGAGGTGCCTTCACCCCAACATCACCCCACCCTGTGCCCTGGCAGCCTGAACTTCATGCAGGCACAGAGCATTTTGCTTTTGCTCATATGCTCCTGTTGCCTAGAAAGCTCATTCATTTCATTGTGTCTTTCTATGAAAACCCAGTCTTTCAAGGCTGAACTTCCATAAACTGCTTTCGCCAGAATAATTTATCTGAACTCAATCTCTCATAGCATTTAAAAAAAAAACACGGGAGTCCCCAGTTCAGTGTCTGACTACTGAGTGTGTTGGGTTCTTCCTTTCCTTCAGCACTTCATTCCTTTCCTATCCGCCCACCCACGCCCCCACCCCCAACATCCCCCATGGGAGGGCCTCCTGGCTTAGTCACCTATACAAATGCACTCCCTTCCTTTCTGGATGGTAAGTGCCTTGAAGGCAGGGCCAGTATGTGTCCCTCCTGTTTTTGTCCCTCACGTTATTAAGCCTGGTATTCTATTTCTAATAAATAGGCGCTCAATTAAAAAAGAGGCTCTGAAACCATTGTATTTGGTTATATTCTTAGAATATTCTGTGAAAAAGTAACTAGAATGTGACATTTTGGTTCCTACTTTTTGATCCACAATACTGTAGTGCCTTCATCAATTTATGATGAAGCAATAAAAATCCTAGTTATTTAAGTCCATGGAAGCCACCTTTTGTGGTTATTTTCACCTTGGAGATATTGCAAGGGAGATCTCAAACCCTACACAAAGCGAACATTGTAGAGTGGATATCTGGCATCCAACATGCACTATTGTTTTCGTACACATGGTAATGTTATTACAAATATTGAAATTTATGGAATTTAAATGAAATTTTTGTGGATATTTTTTTGATCAGTGACTGGTTTACATTTTATACCTGATTTATACCAGACCCTCTATGAATAAGCTCCCCTCTTGGCTCTCTGCTCATTGTGTGAACCAAGGTCAGCATGCTGCCCTGCTCCCAGGCCATGCATAAGGTGCTCTGCCCTCCCAGCTTTCACATACCTTTTCTCCTTATATCGGTTTCCTCTGCCCCCATGTAGACCTGGCTACTTCCCACTCATTCATCATGTGTCGGCAAGGATGCCACTTGTAGGAAGCCCTCCTCCGCGGACTCCAAGTTGAAGTTGGAGAACACTCATGGCACCCTGTGCCCTCCCATTTTAAAGGGAGCGGCTGTCATGCCTATTTGCAATTGTAGGTCACTTGACTGAATCTTTCCTGAAACCACTGACTCTCTTCTGGCTTACATTAGAATCACTTAGGGATCTTTTCTTAAAAGTCCTCACTCGAGGACACGTTTATTGATTTCAAAGGGAAGGGAAAGAGAGAGAGAGAAAAACGTTGATGTGTGAGAGAGATTGAATCATTGTCTCCTGTTTGTGCCCAGACTGGGGGACTGAACTCATAGGCTAGGTATGTGCCCTTACTGGGGATCAAACCCGCAGTCCTTTGGTGTATGGGATGATGCTCCAACCAACTGAACCACCCAGCCAGGGCTCACTTAGGGATCTTTTCAAATACTCCCTGCCAAGGCCCCACTCCCAGAGTTTCTGGATCAAGTAAGTGGCTTGTGGTAAGGAGGGTTGGTCACTGGAACTGTTTTCTCTTCTAAAGGAGTTTTCTCAGTTTATATTGTAGCTGGAGAGCACTCCACTGTGTGAATGGAACATATTTTATCCAGTTATTTCTTTTTTTAATAACAGTTTTTTGAGGTATACTTCACATTTCATACAATTCACCCATTTAAAGTATAATTTTAGTATATTCACAGTTGTGCAACCATCACCATAATTAATTTTAGAACATTTCATCACTTCTGAAAGAAGTCTGCACTAATTAGCAGTCTTCTCCTTCACTGCTCAACCACTAATCTACTTCATATATGAATGGATTTGCCTATTCTATCCATTTCATGGAAGTGGAATCATGCAGTATGTGGTCTTACATTTAGCAGGGTGTGTTTAAGATTCTTCCTTGTTGTAGCATGAATCAGTACTTCATTCCTTTTTATTGCCTAATAAATAAAACCTCATGGTGTGTATATACCACATTTTATTTACTTGCCAGTTGATGGAACTAGTAGTTTTTTGTTTTTTTTTTTTTTTAAGTGAGAGAGGAAGGAAGAGAGGGAGAGGAAGAGGGAGGAAGGGAGATAGGGAGGGAGAGAGAGAGGGTGGGGAAGAGAGAGAGATAGAGAGAGAAACATCAATTTGTTGCTCCACTTATTGATGCACCTATGGGTTGATTCTTGTATGTGCGTTGACCCAGCACCGAACCTCAACCTTGGTGTATGGGGACAACGCTCTAACCAACTGAGCTACCTGGCCAAGGGTAGAACTGGTATTTTGTAAAGCTTCCCCAGACAATCCTAATGTGCACTCAGGAGCTAAACGGGAAGTTTTCTTTGAGTCTTGTTCTCTGCTGTGTCTTGGTGCTAGAAAAGTGCCTGGCACGAGATAGGTGTTTAATGAGCCTCTGAACAAATAAAGCACTTTACTGAAAGTGTAACTCCCATTACGTTGGTGTCATAAAAAAAATCATTAAAAAGAGATCCTCCCAGTTGATTGTTTAGATCCTGGTTTGCATAAGTCAGCTGTTTAAAAAAATTATGAGTAAGGACAGTTGAATATGGATGAAGTGCTATGATTTCTAGTACCTGCTTCAAAATAAGCTGGGGATTGGAAGGAGTATAGAAGAAGCAAGGCTGTTGGTTAATTAATGATTACTAAAGCTAGGTGATGAGTTCATGGGATTTTTAATGCCATTTTCCACGGTGTCTGCTGTGCACTGGGGTGCCACTGGCCACATGTGGCTATTGCACCCTCAAACGGTGGCTGATCCTTATTGAGAGTTACTGTGAGTGTAAAATACACAGTGAGTTTTGTACAAAAAACAATGTAAAATTATCTTAATAATTTTTGTTTTTATGTTGAAATGATAATATTTTGGATATATCATAATATATAATTAAAATTCATTTTGTTTCCTTTTACCCTTTTTAACTGGCTACTTTAGAAAAATTTAAATTACATATATAGCCCCCATTACATTTCTGCTGGACAATGCTGCTCTATACTTTTGTATATGCCTAGAGTTTTTTGTAATGACTTAAAAATATCTAAGACATCTGAATTTTCAAAAGATCTGGACTAAAATATTTTCTGTAAATGATTCCTCTTTTTTTATGTATATATCACAGTTTATTTATTTATTTTTTTAAAATATATTTTATTGATTATGCTATTACAGTTGTCCCATCTTCCCTCCCCCTCCTCTCTGCCCTGCACACCCCTTCCCCCCCACATTCCCCCTCTTTAGTTCATGTCCATGGGTCATATACATAATTTCTTTTGCTTCTACATTTCCTATACTATTCTTAACCTCCCCCTGTCTATCTTCTACCTACCATTTATGCTTCCTATTCCCTGTACCTTTTCCCCCTTTTTCCCCACCCACTCCCCTGATGATAACCCTCCATGTAATCTCCATTTCTGTGATTCTGTTCTTGTTCTAGTTGTTTGTTCAGTTTGTTTTTGTTTTTGTTTTAGGTTCAGTTGTTAATAACTGTGGGTTTGTTGTCATTTTACTGTTCCTATTTTTGATCTTCTTTTTCTTAGATAAGTCCCTTTAACATTTCATATAGTAAGGGCTTGATGATGATGAACTCCTTGAACTTGACTTTATCCGGGAAGTACTTTATCTGCCCTTCCATTCTAAATGATAGCTTTGCTGGATAGAGTAATCTTGGATGTAGGTCCTTGCCTTTCATGACTTGGAATACTTCTTTCCAGCCCCTTCTTGCCTGTAAGGTTTCTTTTGAGAAATCAGCTGACAGTCTGATGGGCACTCCTTTGTAGGTTACTGTCTCCTTTTCTCTCACTGCTTTTAAGATTTTCTCTTTATCTTTCATCTTGGGTAATGTAATTATGATGTGCCTTGGTGTGTCCCTCCTTGGGTCCAACTTCTTTGGGACTCTCTGAGCTTCCTGGACCTCCTAGAAGTCTATTTCCTTTGCCAAATTAGGGAAGTTCTCCTTCATTATTTGTTCAAATAAGTTTTCAATTTCTTTCTGTTCCTCTTCTCCTTCTGGCACCCCTATGATTTGGATATTGGAACTTCAAAGACATTCTGGAGGTTCCTAAGCCTCCCTTCATTTTTTTTTGAATTCTTGTTTCTTCATTGTGGTGTGCTTGAATGTTTCTTTCTTTCTTCTGGTCCACACCATTGATTTGAGTCTTGTTTTTCTTCCCCTCACTGTTGGTTCCCTGTACATTTTCCTTCATTTCCCTTATTGTAGCTTACATTTGTTCATCTAATTTGTATCCAAATTCAACCAAGTCTGTGAGCATCCTGATTACCAGTGTTTTGAACTGTGTATCTAATAGGTTGGCTATCTCTTCATCGCTTAGTTGTATTTTTTCTGGAACTTTGATCTGTTCTTTTATTTGGGCCATTTTTGTTGTCTTGGCATGCCTGTTACGTAGTAAGGGGTGGAGCCTTAGGTGTTCACCTAAATGATTCCTCTTAATGGGAAGACTGGGAAATATTGATTACCTCAAAAATGATTCTTTGTAGAAGCTTAGGGCAGGCAGGCTGTAGTTTTCCAATGTCATTCCTGGACTTCATCTACGTGAAAAATTCAAAATCCTTCTATGATACATGGAAACGCAGCATGAGGAAGCAGAATATCTCCTTCAGTTAGTTATTCATCTGATTCTCGTGTGTGTTTGTTCAGGAGCCAGACAATGGCTATTTCTAGACTCTCCGTGACCGCTGGGACATGAGTGGACTATGCATATTTCTTAAATAATAATAATGTGTGGATTCTGAGCCGAGAGGCAAATTGCTTTCATATACCATTTCTTTAGATGAGCATCGTGCCGCTGTCTAGACGTCTGTGTTAACTCACAAAATG
Source organism: Macrotus californicus (assembly GCA_007922815.1). Lineage (NCBI taxonomy): Eukaryota > Metazoa > Chordata > Mammalia > Chiroptera > Phyllostomidae > Macrotus > Macrotus californicus. Next base: position 28,833 of record VMDR010005715.1, read on the forward strand.
ATAGCCGAGGCAATAAAACCAGTTCTCTGAGACGTGTGGGCGAGACAAATGAGCCCAGAGGATATTCTTTCTCATCTGTGTTTTCTGACATGGGAGAGTAGACCTGAACTGAAAAATTGCTTGAACGTAAGGTAGAGAAAAATTAAATTGTAGCTAGCAGCCCAACAGAGAGGTCATGCGAGGATCTGTGACTGTCACTATAAGACAAAGTAAAGTTTATTACTTGATTATTCTCTATGGATCAAATATTAACACCTGTTTGTTTTTTCAATATTCTGTGGGTCACTTTTCTCAGTGTAACATTCCTCCACGTATATATTAAAACGTACCATTATTAAAGATTCCTGTACTTGTTTTCAGTCTTGATATCAAATGCAATACAAGGAATTTAGAGTTACAGTTTGAATCTTATAAAACAAATATCCTTCCCCAAATTATTTGTGGTGGGCAGTAACCTGAAATGATTAGAAGCAAAAACTAAATAATAGCTTTCTAATTTCCCAAACATTACTAAACTTGAAGAAAATGCCTTCCTAGAATGAATGCACACAGTAGGATTTTTGTCCATACATTAAATAAGTATTTATTGAGCACACACCATGTGCCGGGCACTATGCTGGGTACAGGGCACACGGAGGTGAATTGGATAGATGTGGAACCTCCCTTGAAGGAGCTTATAGTTTAGGAGATGTTAAACAGTGACAGAGAATTTGTTCATTGTAATGGGGATTTGTGGCTCAAAGGGAGTGAGTCTGCATTTTAATTGGGACCCTGGAGAGTAAAGTTCCATTTTTCTGTAGGTCATAATTCAGGCTATTGATGGTCTGAAGCAGGAGGAGGGAAGAGAATGTTGCTGGGGAATCCTCAGGGGAGCCTGATGTGGGAAGTCCTGCGCTTTTTAGTTTCTTTCTGTTAATCGTAGGAGGCCAGGTAGAAGTGAGTATGAGGAGAGGTTTAACTCCTCTTCCAGGGTTTCAGTTGCTATGATGCTACACACAGCTTTGTTTATTTGCTATGGGAAATTAAATCCGAAGTTGCGTTGTTAGTACCTTTGTAACTAAAACTGAACGAGATCTAACAACCTGTTCTCCAGCAGAGCCGCGGAAGGAGCTTAAAATAACTCACTGGCTCCGATTCTGGTGTAGCTCAGTTGTCTAGTAGCTGAGATGAAGTGAATCGGGGGTATTTGAAGGCCTCAGAGAATATAGGGAAGACCCACTTGGGTTTTTCTCACAGGTTTCAGAGCTGCTTCCAGCAAGTTTTTAGTGTATGTAGAATAACTGATGTGTCCCTTGGAGCTTGTTAGAGGCATTAGGGAATAGGGAACCATCTTGTCTTTAAAGATGGCTGGGGAACAATGACAGTTATTTGCTCACTGGTTGTCCAACATACATTTACCTTTTCAGATTTCCATTTGGGAAATCACTCCCTGCCTTTGGATATGGTCTTCTGGGGCCAGAATGAGGGCCCCATTCTCCTCAGCCAAGCATGGCCCTGTGAGCCTCTTGCTGGAGTCTGGGTCCAGTGCAAGGGTCATGGAGATTCTGCTGCCTAAGGTGCGACCTGACCAGACCATTTCTCTTCCAACCACATTGTGGTTGTCTGGCTTCTGGGCCCCTGTGCAACTGCTTGCTTCTCCAGCCTTCCCCCCACTGCTTTAAACTGATATTTTCCCAATACATTTTTTCTGGTTTCACTTGTCAGATGGGTTTCTGTTGCTTCTATTCAAAGGATCCCTGACTGTCAAGGGCCTAGAGGGCCATAAGTAGTTCACTCACCATCACAAAGGGAACAAGGGGTCAAGTGGGGTGGAGGCGGGTCATTCTGTCTCTATTGCCCATTCAATGTGGTGGAAAGCACAGGACTCAGAGCCCGGGAATCAGAATGTGGATCCAGTCCCAGCAGTGCCTCTACCTCTGTGGCTGTAGGAGCAGAGCAAGAGCCACTGGAGATGCTTTTGCTGAGAAGCTGGCATTTGCAGCAAGCCTGGAAGGGCATGTGAGGCTGAGACGAAGGAAGGTAGTGGAAGGCTAGGTAGAAAGGACATGGTGGGCTGAGAATGCAGGATGAGCTGACGCATAGCATTTTAAGGAATGGTGAACCCTTCAGTTTGTTGAGAAGGACTCTTTTAGATGGAAAAGTGACAGGAGCTGAGAATGGAGAGGTAGGTTGGGGCCCAGCTGCAGCAGAGCTTGAATCCCACAGTACGGGTTTGGACTTTATTCTGTAGACAGTGACCAAGGAGGTGCTGGATGGGAGCTGTCTTAGAGAAAATACTCTAGTGAAGGGAGAGAAGGTCAGGCTGGGAGTACAAGCACCATGAGCCTGGAACTAGGGTGGTCACGAGGGAGAAGACAGAAAAGACAACACAGAAAAATCGCAAAATTCGAATGAGAGCCTCTGGGAACTAGGAGGTGGGGGATGGGGTTGAGGGAGAAGGCAAAGGTGATTCCATGGGAGATAATAAATGGTGTTGGTACCAGCAGGTCAAAAACAAAGTGGGAGCCTGATATCATACTTTCCACGAAAATATATTTCCCATGAATCAAAACTTTAACATTAACAAGCTAGAAGAAAAGGGTATTATTTAAATACCATTTTAATAATAATGAAGATGAAAAATCCTTTCAAGGTATGATATAAAATCCAGATGCTAAAAATAAAAGATTAATTCATTTGACTGTATATCATTTTGCAGGGTCAATTTTTTTAACTATGTCAAAAGGCAATCAATAAATTTAGGAAAATAATTGCAATTCATGCACAAACATCTCATTTCATCCATTTACAAAGAACTACAACAAATCAATAAACAAATCAAGAAAGAACAGGCACTCCAGAGGGATGGATGAACAGCTTACAAAATGCCATACGAAGGAGTCTGAAGCGTAGGAAAACTTTAAACTCACTCATAAAAAGAGAAATGCAAATTAAAACTTTAGTGAGGTGCCATTTTTCACCTGTCAGATGGGCAAATATAACAGAAGGTGATAAAACTGTTGGCAAAGGTTTGAGAAAACAGGCATTCATAGCGGATGCCAGTGTAAACGGGTCCAAGCTCTGGGTAGAGCCAGGGGCAGTACTGACCCAAACTGCACATGCGGGTGCCCTTTGAACCACCCACGACCATTCCATGAATTTTATTACACAGATAGGTGTGTGTGCAATGACACGTGCAAAATTATTTACTGCAGTGTTTGAATAAAAGATCGCACATAACCTAATGGCCCATCAATAGGGACCAGTTAAATAATGGGGCAATTAAAAATGAGACAGTTCTACATGTACTGATTTGGAACAATCTCTGAGATTTATTTTTAAGTTAAAAAAGAAAGATGTCGACTCCATAGCTTTGTGGCGTACATATCACATGTACCATGAATTTATGGTATGCTTCCATTTGAGTAAAATATATCTATTTATAATATTGTGTATCTATACATAAATATGTACATATATTTGCATATGTATACAGACTCATAAACTGGTGGGCTAAAGGCAGCTCGCAAAGGCTTGTGGGAACCAATTGCATGTTTCTCTTTCCGACTCCTTGGTCAATAACTTTGGGTCTTAGTTTGAAATTGGCCACGGTGGGAGTATTTACATCATGGAAACCAGCAGAAGCAACAAACCAGGACTTTTTATTTTTCCAGAGTGCTGGTAGGTAAACATTTGCTAGTACCCACTGTGTATCCTAACTATAAAATATCTCTGAAGGATACACAAGAGATTGGCAACATCAGGTTCCCCAAGGAAGGGGGACTGGTAGCGAAGGGACAGATGTGAGATTTAAATTGCACCTTCTGAATTGTGTCCCAAGTAAATAAGTTACTTATTTGGCATCAGATATCCTAGAAAACAAACAAAAACTGTGGCTCCAGAGTTTCAGGCCTATGTGACTGTGTTATTTAAGGTGCCATTGAAAATAGACGAGTAGATCTTAGAGGAAAAGAATGCTTTTGGTTTGGGATACACTGAGCTTCAAGGCTATGGCCGAGATTAGTGGAAATGACCCTACAGGGAACTCAGAAGAGGGCAAAGCTGGTGGTCACTTCTGAGAATCGGCAGTTCTGCTGAAATTATGGCAGTGCAGGTTTCCAAGGAAGGCCCAGCCTGTAACCCTTTTGGGCTGGTCCCAGGAGAGAGGAGGGGATGCATGTGGTATCTTGGGGAATGACAGCCATTAGGTAGGTGGGGGAAGGGTAATTAGTCACAAAGGTAGGAGGACAATATAATGATACAATATTAATAGTAGCTTCCTTTTATGGATGGCCTATGAAAAGCAAGGCACTATTCTCCGTACTTTTTCAAAGAACATTATCTGATATAATTCTCAGAACTGCTTTCTGGGGTAGGTATTATTTCCATGATTGCTGGGGAATAGAGGAGGGCAATTCCAAAAAAAAAAAAAAAAAACCCCAAACAAACTAGAAAAGAGCTCCTGGAGGGATGTTCATAGAGCACGACCTTGAAATGTAAGATTTCAAAGGTTAAGACTTTTCAGGGAAGACGGGAATGATGAGCAAAGGCTGAAAGTGACCTATCTGAGTAGCTGGAGGGTAGAGGTTCATGGGAGTTTGTGGGTGGTGCATGGCTGCCCCATTCTCTGGCAACTGGAGAGCCACAAAATGTTTTTGAGCCAGGAAATAGGCTTCAATCAGTTTGTGTTCTTGAGCATTTACTCGGTATTCATTGTTGGAGGGGAGGTCTGGTAGGAGACAGGAAACATCACCACAGCACTTTGAGATACCGCACGTTGACGGCCTGTGGGCACAGGTTCTCAGTGTCTGCAAACAGGAACTGTGAGGGCTGGTGCCAGTTCTCTTACTTCTTATTGTTTTCCTTTCTCATTAAACTTTGTTTTAATGAGTCTCATTTTCTGTGACAGATTTTTGGTCACGTTGTTTCCATTACAAAGTACTGATTTTAAACACTAATAACAAAACCTACCACACATGAATAAAAAAAAAAAACAACCCAAAACGAATGGTTTACAAAACATGCTCCCTCTGAAGGTTTTACAGTGCCCTGTAGTCATTAACCAGCCTTTTCCTACCACACAGCCAACTGAGAGAGAGCGCTGAGATGGTTCTTCCACCACTGAGGAGGGCTGGGGTGGTGAGTATGGGAAATGATCTTCATTGAGCCTTCCGAGCTTTCTGGGCAGACTTGGCGACTGTGCCTGCTCCAGCAGCTCCTCTGCTTGGAGGATGCCCACAGCAACTCTCTGTCTCGTGTCACAAACAGCAAAATGGACCCAAGGAGAATAGTCAGAGGGGCTCTTGGCATGTTGGGAACTATGGCAGCATCACCAGATTTAAAAAACTCACTTAATACTTGCTGGTCTCAAATTTCGACTGAGAGCTATCAGCAGTGATACCACGATCACATTCAGCTTTCAGATTATCCAAGACCCAGGCATACTTGAAGGAGCCCCTCCCTATCTGAGCAGTGCCCTTATCAAATTTTTCTGTGTATGTGTGTGTGTGTGTGTGTGTGTGTGTGTGTGTGTGTGTAAACCCCACCAGATTTGTGGATCAAACGGCCAGCAGTGGTAAATTGCCAGCATCTGCATGTGCAGTGATGATGTTTATTTGAGTCTTTTTCATTCCTGTTTGGCTTTGATTTAGTAGTGGTTTTACAACCCCTATGTTCTGGCAACAGACCCACTGCAAAAAAAGCTAGCTCAGACATTTCTAACATTTATGGTCCTGTAACTTCAAAAATCACTACTCACACAGACAGACTATTTCTATTGATGGCTGGTAATTGCATGAAGCAAGAACAATTGAATATTTTCTCCAACAAATAGCCTTTGGTTTCCACACTTCTTGGTGTAATTATTAGAGTTTACAGACCAAGGCTTTGTGCCCAGGAGAACTCAGCTTCAATCTCTACACACTCAGGTTTCCTTTGGAAATACTTCCTGAGGGGATGAGAACCCGGGCCATAAGGTGTTGTGCAGGTTGAGTCCGCACAGGGAACCGACGAAGACTTTCAGGACGTTCATCTAGTCAAGGACAGCAGAGTGTCAAACGGTTGTCATTATTGAATTGATCATCCAAAGCCAGTTCTAGACATGACATCAGCTTCATTAAGCTAAGAGAAGTAGTAGGAGACTGTAGACACTCCAAGGCAGCAAATATTTCTAATTTTGTATCAATTACATGGTCTGTGATCATTTTCCAGCATGCTTCATTGTTTTCAGTTATGATACCAGCAACATCACAATTTTCTCTGACTTCAAACCTGAGTTTACATACCATATCACACACTGAGGGAGAGAGAAAGGTGGTAATTGGATCCTCTAGTAGTATCTGCCCCTGCTGGGGTTCCTAGGCTGGGGGACAGGGCCAGGAGGTCCCTGAGGGTGTAGCAAAAGTCTGGGGTCCAGGTGGATCCCTTGGTCCGCCCTGCTGAGGCCCACCTGCCAGGAGGTCCACAAAGGGGCATGTAGCTCCTCTCCATCCACGACTTCCGGCACTCGATCTTAGTTGTGTTTTGGACTCAGGCTGAATTTGCCTATTGTGGTGATGTATTGTTCATCTTTTGTCATTTTATCTGTCAATAGATTATGGGCTGGAGATTCTATTTTCCAGAAGACAGTGAATAGGGAATAAGGAAAGTGGAGGTCAATATTTTTGTGTATGATTTATATATGAGTTATAGAAGTAATGTTCTTTATAACACACGCATGAGACATTGTGCATGTTCAATAGCACTCTTACCTTGGAAATACACACGTATACCAACAGTATAAAATTTCATCCCGATTAGCTTTTCAACGCAGTCTTTCCCTAGACTGCTGTTGTCTTAAGTTTGTTGTATGCGAGCCATTAGGAATAATACCAATAATGAGATATCAGGTATGAGGAAATCACACGTGAGAAAAAGAATAATAACTGTGGCTTAAATATGGTTCAGAAAAAGGTCTGCCTGGACTTCTTCATACCTACCAGCTTACACTCCTGACTTGTAATTCCTGTTTTTCTAGTCTTTGATTCCCCAGCCAAAATAGCATTCCAGATTGTTTGTTACTCTCAGTTCTGCATCATTTGTTTCTTGATTAAGGACCTGAAAGCGTCTTTTGTTCTCTGGCATCTGCAGGTTGTATTTTAATGTGGTATGTGCATGGGTGTCAGTGGCTGTTTATATGAGATAGCTGCCTTTTCTGATCCATAGATTAAGACACTTTCATGCTGGGTGACCAGAAGGATGGGATGCTGGAATTTGGGTCTTTGTGAAATGTGTGATGTGTGGTTCTGAGAGATGCCCCGATTTTCCTTCATTGCTAAGAACTGCACAGATTAGTCGGGCAAAATAACCATGTTCTTGGGTCTTGCTCTGGCTAGTTAACTCATGCAGAGGTTTGGCATGTCAGGGACTTTCCCACCTCCTCCTCTCTCTCAGAGGAGTTGTGTGAGAATTAGCCAAGTTTTAATAGATGTGAAGGGGGTTCTGGAGGACACAAGAGCCACGTGATTGCTAGCTGGGCAGGGAGCCAGCTGGAGGAGCGTGGCCCCTTTAAATGGGACTCACAGAATGGCAGTCCCCGATGGCTTTCTCTGGGGCGGTGGTCTAAACTTCAGTAGCATCGGTTGCAAGGCTTGTAAAAACACAGATTGCTGGGTTTGGGCCCCACCCCAGAGCTTCTGACTTGGTGGCTCTGTGGTGAAGCCCAAGATTCTGTGTTTCTAACAAGTCTTCAGTGATGCAGACTCTGTCCTGTGGGGTCTGTATGTTGTGGATGTTTGTGTTATGGGTGCTACGAATGACGAGCAAATTCACACGGACTACAGAAGTCCTGTGGAGAAAAAGGGACGGCATGGCTGCTCTCTAAGTGAGAGAGAGGGCCCCGACCCCTGCCCAGACAGCCTTTTGTTGATATTGTAGGTACATTACGTCAAGGATGACCCTCATTTACTACGCACTTTAGGTGGTTACCTTTTACAGATAACAAAGGGAGGATGTTGCTAAATACTTCAAAGAAAAAGCACATTTGCAAATGTAAAGGGGAAAAGTGGTTAAACCAGTTACACCCCATACTTGGGAGGTTTAGTGCAGATCCCAGTAAACCTTTGTCACCTCAATTCAGGGTGAGGGAGTTTTAGCAAAAGCAAGCTTCAAAGTGGTCTAGGTACAATGCAGGCCTGACTCCCCATGGGAGAACCGATCTGTGGGTTTGGCTTCCTGTGTGCCAACACGCTCCCTGCTGGCTTTCCAAGTCAGAGCCTGGGCTACGTTCGCCACCCCATGTGGATAGGTTCCCTATACTTCAGGTGATGCAGATGCTGCTGGTCCAGGGATCCCTTTGAGAATCCAAGCACCAGCTTGGTAGGCAAAAGACTCTTGAGTCTCCCTCCACCAGCCCCGAGTCCACTCTGATTCAGGGAAGAACTAGAGAATTCTGATTATGATAACCTCCATATTTTGTATAGCATGTCCACATTTGTAAATCACTTCAGTATACTTTGTTTCTTACAACAAAGCAAAAGTTTGTGAGGTAGGCAGGACAGGGACTAGCCTTGTTGTACAGGTGGGGAAAATCCAGCTGAGGATCTTGGGTAGGGAAGTGATTTACCCATGGGGCAAATGGCAGGGCTGAGACTTGCATCTGGATTTTCTTACTGTGGCCTGAGGGTAGCCTTTGTGTTCCTTTCTTTAAAGGAGGGTGGAAAGCTTAGAGGTCGTGTGCTCTAATAACACTCAAAGTTTGGTTTAATCACCCTTCATACTCAAACAGCTTTTCATTTTAGAACAGTTTTAATACATTTTTTAGTCCTCACCTGAGGATATGTTTATTGACTTTTAGAGAGAGGAAGTGGGGGTCGGGGGGGAGAGAAAGAGAGAGAGAGAGAGAGAGAGAGAGAGAGAGAGAAACATTGATGTGAGAAGCATTGATTGGTTGCCTCCCATACACACCCAGACTAGGAATGGAACCCATAACCTAATTATGTGCCCTGACTGGAGATTGAACCTGCAACCCTTTGGTATACAGGATGACTCTCCAACCAACTGAGCAACCCAGCCAGGGCTAGAACAGTTTTAGATCTACAGAAAGTTTGTGAAGGTAATGCAGAGAGTTCCCGTATGCTCCCCACATCATTCCCCCTGTAATTACTTACAGTAATAAGGTACATTTGTCACAATTAAAGGAGCCAATACTGATATATTACTATTAATGCAAGTCTATACTTTACCCAGATTTCCTTAGTTTTTACCTAATGTCCCTTTCCTATTCCAGGATCCCATGCAGCGTTCAACGTTATGTTTAGTCATCACATCTCTTCTTGGTTGTCACAGTTTCTCAGGCTCTCCTTGTTTTTGATGAGCTTGACAGTTGTGAGGAATGCTGGTTAGGTATTTTGTAGAATGTCCTTCAGGTGGAATTTGCCTGATGATTCTCTCATGATTAGACTGGGGTTATAGGTTTTGTAGGGGAAGGCCACATGGGTATGTCATTTTCATCACGTAGTGTTGAGTGTACATCCTGCCATCTTGATGTATCAGTGCTGATGTTGACCTTGGTCCCCTGGTTAGTGTTCATCAGGTCACTGCACTGTGAAGTTACTCTTTCCCCAGCCCACTGTGTGCAGACCACACTGAAGGAATGGGGAGTTATGTCACACCTCAAGGGCAGCATATCTACATAGGTTATTTTCTTGTGCATGCAGGTTTGTCTATCCTCCCCCATTCATTCATTGATTTATTCAGTTAATCAGTATTTATATCAGTATGGATTTGTGGATAGTTATTTGGCTTATAATCCAATAGCCCTTTATTTATGCCAGCGTTCCAATTCTTCCAGCTTTGACTAGAAGGAGCTTTTTCAGTTGACTTCTGTGTCCCTTTGACATAAGCCCATCATTGTCGGTACTGGAAGTACATCCTCACTTTCTGGTACTACAAGATGCTCTAGACTCACCTGGTATAATTTCTCTCTCAGTCCTAGAATCATATCTTCCATGTTGGTCTTGATCCACTGACTTGAGTTCACCGTCCACTCCCTGAGTCACTGTCCACAGTGGAAAATATTAATCTGTCACATGTTAAAACTAAGGAAATTGGTACCTCAAAAGGTGAAATGGCTTATGCAAGGTCATGCACAGTTGTGTGCCAAGCCAGGGCCATGAGCAGGTCCAGGTCCTGGTCCCCTGGACTTCTTTCTGACTAGAGTGCCTTTTCTACCAGTTTATGCTGGCAAGTTCTGCCGTTCAGAACCTGGCTCAGCATCCTCCCTTCACCCAAATGTGCCTCAGTAATCAGATGTGAACTCAACTGGACGTGCTACTGTCTACCCAGGACAGATACCAGCAAAAAGGGACAAAGAGTACTGGCCAGGTTCTCGTGGGTTCCTGTGGCCAGTCTGTGTTTTGCTATCAGAATATGGTTTTGGAATGGTGAACACGGTAAAACCCCACAGGTTTGACTGCTGACATCAGCACTTTGTAACTGTGGTTCGGCCACATGACTGGCCTCTGTTTTGTGAGGCCAGAGGGAGGCTTGTAGAATCCACTCACTCTTTATTTGGGGTTTCCTCCTTTTCATGGGGGAGACAGAATGAGGTGAATTCAAGCCGCAAAACTTAAATTCTACTTCATCCTATGAATTCCTGGGATCCGCCACAAAGACCAAGCTGAACACATCAGTTTTTGGGGTTCTAAAGGCCCAAAGAACCTAGCATTGGGATGTGGTGTGACTAATCAGTTACACCAAGAAGCTTATTTTCTTTTGTGGGAGGAAATAATTCAGTCTTCAACAGGTCTGTAGATGCAGGGAATAATAAAAGACAGACTTATTTATTTCATGTCCGCTTCTCAGATGTTTTATTTCAAAAGATATTTTTTGATTTTTTAATAATTGAGGGTGGGTGCTCTGGCTGAAGAGTTATTCCTATAAAAGGTTTTAAAGGAATACAGCAACAGTGGTGTATTAGGAGGTTTTGTTTGCAAGTAACAGAAACCCATCCAGCTCAAAGACAATTTAAAAGAAAATTTATTGGGTTATGTTGTTAAAAAGTCTAAGAGTAGGTCTAGTTACAGGCATGGCTGGATCTAGGGGCTCAAATCATGTCACTGGGGCCTTGTTTCTTGCCATCTCCCAGCCTGTTTTCTGGGCTTTCTCTATGTGAGCACCTCTCATCAGCCACAGGCCTTTTCCTGCATGCTGACCACCTCTATTCTGCGGAGGATGGCTGCTTCTGATTGTGCCTGCCTTTGGTCATGCCCCTAATTCTGAACCAGTAACTGGGGGCAGGATCTGTAGGGCTGTCACTGGCCTGGCAGGGGTAAGAGGATCTCACAGAAAGATTGAGGTTCTGGTAGCAGAAGGATGAGTTGGCTGGACAAAAATGATGGATATCCGTCTTTTACGGTGTTGTGAGCACCCAGGGTAAACGCTTGATGAATGAGTACGTGCTCAGCTCGGATGCTCTCCATGCATTTGTTTACTTTGTCTTTATTCTGTGAGTTCTTCTAGCAAGACCACGTAGTTATTCTTGACTAATGTACTAACCTGACTGCCAGCCCTCGTTAGGCCCTCAGCAAGTCCTCTTCTTGCTGTTTTTATTGCTGATTTCAAGACCAACTTCAGCTATTCTTGGCTAGATGATGGTGATCTTCTCATTAAACCTGTTTAACCAGGTTAGTGTTAGATAATTTACGTTTGGTTTTGGCTGAACCGTCGGCATAGATGCCTTTCATAAACTTGCTTTGATAAAGGAGGTGATTCTCATCTTCTTTTTCCCTGAATGCCATTCCTAGCTCAGATCATCAGTGGTTAATTCGAATTGTTGCTTCTGTAAGGGAGAATATTTAAAAAAACAAAAACAAAAACATTACATGAGCCAAGAATTACTAGTTCCAGATTTTTTAAAAAATTTAATTGAAAGTTTGATTATTCAGATCTCTTACTTGTTTTCATGGTTGCTCCCTGCCTTCTGAAAATTTCACTATTTATTAGCACCTTTGCCTGAAGGTGGTGGACAAGATAAGGCCAAGGGTGAAGTAAAACCTCAACATTATTGTTTTCTTTATTTCTTTCTGGAGGGGCTCCTTACTTGGTGATATTTCTGCAACGTCAGTTTTGTGCAATGACCAACATGAACTGTGATGGATTTATCTGTGAGTTTCAGTTAATCATCCCTTTGGTATCTCCTTTTACAATAGGACATTGAAAGGTGGCTGCAAAGTCACCTCCTTCTGGTGCCTGGCGAGACTTCAGATCTTTTCCATTCGCCTGCTTCTTGAGTCCTATTGAGATCAAGTTAAACATGAATTAATGCCAAGTTCATAAGAGGGTAAGTATTGGATCTGTTCATCAGTCTCCCAAGTATCTGTTATTTCTATATTTCATAGCCAAATAGAAAGGATTTAAAAAAATCTGCCTCCATTGGCACAGATAACTGAGTTTAATATATATTGATTTTATTTTGTCCATTTCTGTGTTTTTTTTTTTGAAACGTTGCTTGACTAGTTGTGCCATCAATTTTTTCCCCCTTTTTTGGAAATCTCCAAAGTATTTGTATCTGGGCTATGGTTAAGATTGACAAAACCCAGTTTGATTAGGCTTCTCATTCATTTAAATACTACGTAAGCAGGGCATGCCTTTGTATTACGAGAATATTTTTAGAAGACTAATGAGGTGGAAGGGTTTGTGTTTCATTCCCTTGGTTTCCCTCTGTTCAGACACCTGCACTTGCCATTAATTACTACTTGCATGACACACTCTCTTTCTTTGTCTGTTGTGCAATGTTTTAAAATCATATTGGGAGGGAAGCTGGGCACTGAGGCACATTATCTGCATTAGAATAAATAGTTGTTGTTTTTTTTAGTAGCTCAACAGAAGGCTTATTTAAAAGTAATTGCTATTTTGGTATAATTTAAAGAAGGTTTTGTTTCTTTTAATCTTTTTCTGCAATTGTTGCTTGTTCCCTATAGCTGATCGCCTCGGGTCACCTCTTTTTTTTTTTTTTTTTTTTTCTTAAACAATTGTGAACACCATTTGTGGCCTCTGCATGACTTCAAGAATAGAAAATTGCTTTCTCTGGGATCTTTTTTTAGTAGTAGGCTCTTGGGTCAAACTGGGGCAAAGCAGCGGGGTTTGCAAGTGGCTAATGCCCATTATGACATTTAAACACATTAACTCATGAAAGGTATTTAAAAAATATGCCTTTCCCTGTGGGGGTTCAGCCTATTGCTTTCCTTTTATTTTAGGTAAACTTTTTATTGAAGTGTAGTTCACACACAGGAAAGGATGCAAAGCACGAATGTAGTTGAATGAGTTTTCCTAAGCTGAACGCCTGTGTGTAATCAGCATCCAGAGCAAGAAACAGAAGACTTCCACTTCTTTAGAAGCCTCCCTATATTGTCCCCAGTCCCTATGCCTGCTGCAAAGGGGGTCCCCTGACTTGCAACCCCATCAGATTAGCTTTGCCTGTTTTTGTAATTTAAGTGGCTCTTTGGATCTGAGAGATCCATGCGTATTTTGGTGTGATACTGTAGCTTGTTCGTTCTCTTTGCTGTTAGAATTCCATTGTATGAGTACCAAAATTTGCTTTTCTATTCTACTATTGACAAATATTTGTGTGTTTCTGATTTCAGGCTATTACAGTTGATGCTGCTGTGGACATTCTTGTACATAGCTTCTGGTGAATGCATGTCTTTATAGATTGTGTACCTAGGAGCACAGTTTCTGGGGCACAGCATTGGCATGTGGGTAGCTTTTGCTGATTTACCCCTTTTCCCAAAGTGGTTGTGCCAATTTCCTCCAGTGGTATATGAGTTCTAGTTTATCTACATTCACACTTGACATTGCCTGGCTTTTTCTTTTTAGCCATTCTGGTGGAAGCTTAATGGTATCTTGTGATTTTAAAATTGCATTTCCTTGATTAGCAAAGAAGTTGATCACCTTTTCCTGAGTTTATGGGGCATTAGTACCTCGCTTTAAAAAAAGTACTTTGATCTTCGTTATGTTCTTTAGTCATTTAAGTCACAGCCACAATTTCAGTGTTAAACAACAGTAAGTAAAAAACTCAAAAGAAGGGTTTTATTAGCATTTATTAAGTTGTGATGTGAACTTTTAGGCCCAAGAACAAGTCTCCAGGCCTTCACTTCATTTCATTATCCCCATCACTAGATTTACAACATTGGTTTGGAAGTTTAAGGAACATCTATAATTAAAATTCACAGTCTTCATTTCTAATTCAGTCTTTCATCCCATATTAATTGAGTGGACGTGTTAGACATCACAAGGGATGCTAAGATGAAGACTTTGGTCTCGAACTTTGAGAAGCTCGTGTATGTACACGGCAGAGTGAAACGATGCTATTACAAAGCTCTAAAAATGTGCCCTGGGCACCTTGAGAAAGGAGGGGTTAAGTCCTATGGAAGGAATACAGGAACATGCCACAAACATTGAAATGCCTTAGAACTTGACTGGAGGTAGAAGGAATTGGCATTTTCCAAAATGTGGCCCATTTGGGCCATAGCAAGTAGTTTAGAATGGCTGGATTACAGGATGTGCAGAAGGGTATAGGAGACGAAAGTCAAAGGGAATGAAATAAATTTTCATAATACTCAAAGAGAGACTATCAATCAAAAAAGAACCAAAAAAAAACTCATTAGGAAAAGCAAATGGAAACACATGGAGATGCTATTTTTCACTATCCTATTTGCCGAGATTTTACAACAGTGTTTGACAAGAGATTATATTGACAAATGTGTGGAGAAATAGTCTCTATTTATGGCTGAAAGGGGAATACGTTGCTATAAATCTCTATGGAAGACAATCTGGCATTCTTTATCAAATTGAAAATGTACACTTTGATCCAGCAATTCTCTTTTAGAAACGTACCTTATAAATAGCTTATGCATGAGCAAGCCGCTATAATGGTAAAAGATTGGAAATAACCTGAATGTGGAAGACAGTCCCTCCATTCAATGGCTTCCTGTGCACCCAGTGAAAACAATGGGGGCAGTCCCTCTCTATTGATAACATTGATATGAAACAATGTCCAAGATTGTATGTGTTCAAAAATATTTATTCCGTAGATATTTATCGAATGCCGATGAGTGTGCCAGGACCCTTGTGGGTCCTGGGAATACCACAGTGAACAAAATTCTGCCCTGGGAGAGTCTGTGGTCTAAACAAATAAGAAGTACCAGGGGCTGAACGTTGTAATTTTGATTTTATATAGAATGGTGAAAGGCCTCTCTGCTGAGGTGACATTTGAGTGGAGACCTGAGGGGAGACAAGCACAGATGACACAAATGTCTGGGGAAAGAGTGGTTCAGCTAGAGGAAGCAGGAAGTGCAAAGGCCCTGGGGCAGGGTGAGCCTTAGTGTTTGAAGACTAGCAGGGAGCCCAGTATGAGTTTGTGGAATGAAGTGGAGAGAAGCAGCAGGGCAGATAAAAGAGCTGTGGGGTGGGCTTAGATAATGTAGAGCATATATGAAAAGAAAGGTAAAATGTTTGTATATGAGGAGGGTCAGAGGGTCAGAGGATGTAGACGTAGGAGGTAGAATGCACACGAGCGGTCAGATGTTAGAACACAGTGGCAGAGTAATCAGGTAGATGGTACTTGAGTAATCACATAAACAGGAGCAGCTTTGTGGGAAGAAGTGCATTTAGGTAGAGAGCAGGGTATGCCCTGGCTTATGCAGAGAAAGTATTTGTCTAGAAGTGGCTTTAAACCAAGGGATATGTGGGTTGATCCAGGGAGAGTATGTAGCATGGGGACATGACTGAGACAGAACTGTTCAGGTGTGTGAGGAAGAGAGGCTGGTGATGGAGACTGACCTTTCCTTCCAGGGAGGTAGGAAGATGGCAGGAGCAAGGAGTAAGGACCCAGAGGTCACCGGAGCTGTCCTGAAGGCCAGAGCAGTGAAGGGGCGTGGGAAGCTGAAGGCTTGTCTGTGGTGGAGCTGGGACTCGAACACAATGCTTTTGACTCCGAGTCATTCTTTCCATTAAACTGAGAAACGTGTGAGTGCGACATAGGGCGAATGCTTCTGAGAAAAGCAGAATGTAAAATTATATATACAATATGAACCCCATGGCAGAATAAATTAGATAGGTGGCCAGAGAACATTCAGGGATGAAATGCAACCAAAGTTTATAATAGTTATCACTAGAGGGTAGAATTACACATTTTCTAAAATTTCTAAATGCAATGAACATGTATTATATTTCTTAATCTGGGAAGAGAATGGGCTTAACCTGCAGTCTAAGGGGTTTTGTTTAGATAAGAATTTCCTTTTTGAAGACTTTGGTGCTAAGGAAGGTGATGGTATCCACACTCTCCACCTTTCTTCCTGTTACAGTGAATCATTTGTCCCTGTCCCCGTCCGAGACAGTGCCTGGGATTCCAACTCTGTTGCTTATTCAAGGGCTTTGCCTATGGGTTCATCCCCTCTCTCCTGCATTACTAATTTCTCCATCTCCTGGATTTTTCCCATCAACCTCTAAATGTGCAGAATACATCCTGAATCCAACCCCTTGTCACCAGCTCCTTTCAGGTCCGAGCCCCCATCATCTCACCTTTGGTCTAGACTAGTGTCCTCACTGGCCTCTTTGTCCCTCCGCTCCTCCCTAACAGCCTGTCCACCCCACCGCAGCCAGGGAGAGTCACTAGACTGGACGCGCCGTGAGGGCAGGAACTCTGTCTTGTCTGCCACTTTACCCCTATAGTGCCAGAAAAATTGTTAGCACATGGCAGGCGCTCAGTACTTCTTTGTTGCTGGAATAAATGAACACCTGAATGACATAGTGGCACCCAGGCCCATTATGGGGAAGGTTTTAGTGTGTTTTGCCTTATTAGTAGGCCTAACTGGTAAATTAGTATGCCACTGGCTTTAAGCAAATTCATGGACAATAGTGCTGTAATGTTGTGTTAATTCAAAAATAATTAATTGGGAGCCTCTTATCTGCCAGAAACTGTTCAAGTGCAGGGGTATGTGTAACAGGGAGCAAAATAAAATCCCGGGTCTCATGAACCCTCTAGAGACCAAGGGGCATCATGGGTCTTTGAAGTCATGGTTGTGGAGGACGGGATCCTGTTTTCCTTCCTTATCTGCCCAATTGCTTTATCCTTTATTCTGAGCCAACCCATTGGAAGGAATACATATCCCATCCCTTTAGTACCACTGGCAAGAAACCTTGGCCGTGGGACCACTTATCAGACCCAATATGATGTTTCTTATGCTCTTTTCAAAAAATCCTTGCAACGTGTCTTCCAGTATTATATTTTCCAGGTACGGTAGTTTGGTCCCCATATTCCTGTTAGAAATCAACAGATCTGAAATTGAAGAGTGTGTCAGTGCAGAATGACTTTTTGTTTGTCTAGTGTCCCGGTTTGAACCTCTTTTTTGTGTGCTACGTGGACAGAACCTCAGTCTCTGTGTGGAAGGAGGCGTGAGAAGCACTGCAGGACTGTGTTGTGCCCCCCACCCCCGGTTTGGGCGAGAGAATCGGCCTGGTAGCCAGGAACCCTGTGGGTGGAAGGGTGCCACTGCTGTCTGTGCACGCACTTCCCTGGGAGCAGAAACGTCCAGGTGAAACAGCTCCCCAGTGAGTGTGTTTATGTGAATTCGAGCAGTGTAAATGATTCTTGGCGTAAGAGCAGCTGTAGTGATGTTCGTAATTATACAAAACTTCACAAGCTATTTTGGTTTGATGTCCTACCTTGTACCTGAAAGATTTTGACATCCTTACGGAGAAAGGATTAAAAGGTAACAGTCTCTTGGTACGGAAAATAAATAACAACCTCATGTCTAAAGATACCTTAATTTGCAAAAAGATTAATCCAAAGCGTTTGACTAGAAAGACTTAATAATGAAGCAGCTAGATGATGATTTCTAGGGTTCAGGATGGTGTTTTGGCTTGAGTGACAGTATATTTTGACATCGTAGCTCCTTTGTTTGTCTCCGTGAAAACTGCAGTTCTTGGGGAAGGGAGCAGAGTGCATTGCCATGAGAGAGGAAGGAAGGTCTTGGATGGAAAAAGCTTTGCGTGATCTCTCTGGGGCCGTCATCTCCGGTGTAACTCAGACCCTTTCTCTGAGTCTGTTCTAAGGTCTGTCCCAGTGACTGAGGAAGTGTTTCAGATCACCTGTCACTGTCACTGTATCGATTATCAGAAAGGTAATTTTCTTCATGAACTGTTTTGTTTCACAATTTGTAGCAAGGGTTATCCTGGGAGGCATGCTGCAGCCTTTGAGTTCCTGCTGTTGCACATTTAACACAGTGCCAGATGGCATGGACCGTTTATTAAATGGAGCCTCAGTTATGCATTGGTGGGAAGTGGCTTGAAATTTCATTTTTATTTGTTCAGTCAGCATTTATTAAGCATCTACTGTGCCAGGTCCTAAAATAGGGAGTGGATGTAAATCTATAGCTTCTGATTAAAATGAGCTTCCTTCCTTGGCTATGGAATGCTTAATCAGTGACACAATCTGACTGCTTTTTAACAAGCTTAGTCCTTTTTCTGTTCATCTATTTGGTTTTCATACTGAGAATAATAACAAGTACTCAATTAATAAATTCCTATTTAAGGTGAAGATTGCAAATTCGGTCATAATTCAGCTGTCATGCACTAATTTCATAAGAGACATTTCAACCCAAGTTCTGAGCAATCTTTCCTGCAGGGACAGGAAATTAGAACTTGCTGGCATAATTTTCTCTGAAGGAAACCCCAGGGAAGAGATGCTTGATTAGGGAGATGAGGACCAACTCCCTGGCAGAGCTGACAAATGGTTGGCTATCGGGATCAAGCTGTTAGATGGGTTGTTACAACAATTAGAGGGATGAACCAAAACTACTCCAGTGCAAGTTTAATCTTTTCATCTTTTAAAGTAGTATTATGTTCGAAAAGCCCAGAGTTGTTTCAGGTGAGACGGAGGAAGAGAAAGGGAATTGGGTAGGGAGATGTTTTAAATTTGGGAACCCCATTGGTACTCTTATTCAGCAGTGTGCAGAGTATTAGGGCTGGGGAATCCTGGAAATTAATCTCCTGAGGGTTGATGTAATACAGAGTTCAGAATGTTGTAGGATTTTGTCTATAACTATACACATGCCTGGTATGAATTACATTGAACTAGATGAAAAGTTTTAGTACCAAGTCTCTTGAGTTGGCTCATGTGAGGCCTCCCTTCCTTCCTTCCTTCCTTCCTTCCTTCCTTCCTTCCTTGATGCAGACTTCGACCAGTGGTGTCCGTGGTATTGTGGCTGCAACAAACAAATTCACATGCACTGCAGAAGTCCCGTGGAGAAAAGGGACAGCATGGCCACTCTCTGAGTGAGAGAGGACCTCAACCCTTGCCTGGACATGCTTTTATTGCATTTCTGGGAGCATTACATCAAGGATGGTCCACATTTATTGTGCACAGGTTTGCTTTAGGTGATTACCTTTTACAGATAACAAAGAAAAGGAGGTTGCAAATGCAAGGTAAAAAGTGGTTGAACTGGTTACACTCCATTCTTGGGAGGTTTAGCACAGACTTAAGAAAGTTACTTCAAAGATATGCATTAAACATTTGCTGCCTCAATTCAGAGTGAGTAGGTTTTAGCAAAAGCAAGCCTCAAAGCAGCCTAAGTACGATGCAAGCCTGGTTCTCCAGGGGAAAGCCGATCTATGGGCCTGGATCCTATGTGCCGCCTGGCGCCTGTTGGTTTTCCTAACCAGGGCTGAGCTACATTCACCACAGCCACGCGGACCGGTTCCCTCTCCTCCCTCCCTCCCTCCCTCCTTCCCTCCCTCCCTCTTTCCTTCCTTCCTTCCTTCCTTCCTTCCTTCCTCTCTCTCTCTTATCAGTAGAACAACACCTAAAATTTCATTTATTGTTATTGTTTAAGGATGTTAAACTTTTTTTCAGACATGGAAGATTAGACCACACCTTCTAAGATTTCTGAGGCTTCAGCCTGCTGCAGTGCATTATGAGTATCAAGGCGGACACAAGAGGGGCTGGGGACCAGGGACTAGGTCTCCAGGTACATGAGAGTGGTAACATGACACTGGGCAAATCTGGAGCCTATGGGCCTCAGTTTTTCCAACCCTAAAATGAAAGGTTGAATTGCTTACGTTTTGCTTAGCTCTTAAAATTTTTTTCCTCATTTCTGTTTAGATTACTGATCTTAACCCAAATAATATTAGTCTTGTTGAATAGAATTTTGTGTGTCATTCTGGTGCCTGGATAGTTCAAGTGCGTCTTGACTGTTGCATTCTAAGACTTTATCCGTGTGTGAGCTCCTGATTCAAAGCATGAAAGAATGGCCAGAGGAGGTCCCTCCATCTTCCTTCCTGTTTTTCCTTTTAGTTATTCAGTGAGATAATCCAGTTAATAGTCTCCCCAGGAAGTGTTATCAATGACACAAAAACTCTTTATAGTCTCATTCATACTTGAATAAAATGATTCCCTTTTATGTTTATATTTAAAAAAAAATGAAAACATTTGAGGTCTCTCTGAAAGTGTTTATTCATTCAAGCTGCAAGATGTACCGTGGGTGTTATGTCTGATTTCTGAGAGCTTTTGCAGAAGGTTTATGTCTAAAGTGTTTTGTCTTTTTTTTTTTTCGTATTTGTTTAGACTAAAATTAATACAGAGCTTTTCTTGCTAACCCTAAGGATAATCAATACAGGTTTCTTTCCTGTGGTGCTTTTGTTGTCGGCTTTTAAATGGAAGAAAACAATGAGAGAATACTTGTCTTTAAGCTCAATTCTTACATCTTTTCCAGGAAACTAGGGAACTTGGGGGAAAAGAGCAAGATATCTTTGTGTGTTTAGGTTATAAACACTCTTCTGGCTTT
>VMDR010005716.1:0-49658 GCA_007922815.1 Macrotus californicus
CACCTGGCAGAAGAATCAGGCAAGAATAGCAATGAGTCAGGAAGGGAATACGAAATTATTAGATATGAAAATTCAGAAAACTTCAGTAATTAAAAGTGTGGTATTCACGCAGGAACAGAGCAGGCTTGTTAGAAGCTATCGTGACACTCTCTGTCTGCATACCTGTTAGATGTATTATAGTTAAGTGTTGTTGGTTTATTCAGTAAATCTGCTGCCCTGGACGAGTGTCTCCAAGACCTAGCACAACGTCTGGCAAATAGCAGGCACTGAAAACGTATTTGCAAGATGAGTGAATGGCTAAATGAGAAGAGAAAGCAAAGGAACACATTCCATTGCACATAAGAATGTAATGTCTCTCAAGCCCTGGCCAGGCAGTTTAGTCCGCTGGAGTGTTGATTCCTGGTCAGGGCACATACCGAGGTTTCGAGTTCGATTCCTGGTCAGGGCATGTGCAGGAGGCAACTGATGGATGTTTCTTTTTCTTCCCCTCCCCGTTCCTCTGTCTCTAAAATCAATGAGCATATCCTCTGGTGAGGACTGAAGAAAGAAGTCTCTAAAATCTTTCAGTAAGCAAGAGGAATCTGCAATAAAATTAGGTTAACTGGGTGGGAATTTGGGAGAGAAATCAGTTTATTCTCATTGTACATACTAAACTGCATTTTATACCAGTTCCGTATACTAAGCTAAATTCTTGATGAAATAAGTGAGGAGTTAAGTATAAAAAATTTAAACTATAGAAAAAAATGGAAAACAAAAAGTAGTGGATATTTACCAACCTTCTCTAAGCTTAGAATAGAGGGGAAGACTGGCGTTAGGTGATGTGAACTTTTAACACCATTCTGGGTCCCACAACCTTTCATACAAACAAGCAGATCCATGAAGATCACAATTTTTCATTTTTCAGAAAAGACAGAGGAAGGAGTAGGACACTTCAGAATATTTATTCCCTTTGAGATAATAAAATACCAGTATATTTGGATGGAAGGGAAGGGGTTTTGAAACACTAAGGATCTAGGCTTAGGTTTAGCTTTGCATCCTAAAGGAAATGAATGTCCGAGCCTCAGTTCCTTCATTTTCAAGATGGGGATATTGTTTACCTGAAAAAGTCTTTGTGAATAGTAGCAATACACAGAAAACCCCTGAAGAATAGTAAGTACTCAATAAGTAATCGTTATTTTTGTTAGCTGTTAGTACTATTTTGTATCTAAGAACCTATCTCAGATCAAGGCTAACTATAAAATTAGTCTTATGCACAAAGGTGCTGATACGGATTATTTGTAACCCGTATTATTATTATTAATGTCCAAAAAATGTAAACATCCTCATAAGGGAATGGCAGCATAAACTGAGGTTCATCTTCTCACTGGAATGTCCTGCGGCCATTAAAATGAGTTCATGAGGGTTATGTAACATCACAGAAAAACACTCATGGTGCTGGTCAGGGGGCAGAAGCTGAGTGGGAAACTGTATTTATAGTATGTTTACAATGTTGAGAAAGAAAAAAAAATCATATCTACATGAATAATAGCCTGAAAGGAAAAATACAAAAATGTTAACAATAACTACATTTGTGAAGATGATGGGTAGCTTATTTTCTAGAATAATCTTCTGCATTTCCAATTTTTAAAGTGGTGACATAACATTTTTAAAACAAAAATCTACCCATTTAGGGAAGAAAAACAAAGGCACTGAGCAATTTGCTTTCATGACCCGGATATTATTTAAAGATGGTCCAGCCTTGGGCCATTGATCCAGGCTTGGACACCTCTTGTCACTTGAAAAGCCCTGGGAAGGAAGGAAGGAAAACCCTCTCAGGTTCTAAAACTGAAGCCTTGACTGGCAGGTGACTTCCTCTATCATTAGGGTCCTGAGAATTCAGTTGGGGGACCACAGGAGGAAGAATCCAGAAGCACTGGTCAGGCAAGCCTGTTGCTGGGAATCAAGTTCAGGCAAATGGTGGAGAATACATAGCCCAGTGGTTCTGAGGGCAGTTTGGCAATAATGTTAATGCCTATTAATTTAATAATCTCACTGTGACAGTCAGTCCCAATGAAATAAACAGATGTGGACAAAGAGGTAAAAAAAAGATGCTGATCATTAAGCTATTTACCACAAGGAAAAACAAAACACCAGGTTAAGTGCAATGGTGGAGAGCTGGTTAAATAAATTAACGTTTATATGATGAACCAACGTGGCACCATTAAAACTGGTTTGGAACACTATTATTATAAATGTTAAGTGGGGAAAAACCCAGTAAACTATGTATACAATAGGATTCCAATTCAGGAAAAGAAAGACAAGAATCCATATAGATGAGTAAGTAGGTGAATATGAGTTAACCAGAAGGAATACCCTAGGAAGTTAAAATAATTTTATCTGGGTGGCACAGTAATGAGTGATTAGTAATTCCTTTGTTTTTACATGTTTTCAATTTTTTAACACAAACATACATTACTTTCAGATACAACACAAAACTAAATATTGTCCAACAAACAAACTAGCAATTATCATAGGAATTGAAGAATATTTGTTTCTAAGACCATTTATATCCTAAGGAGAAAACTGTTGCTCATCCCCTTGTCTTTTTGGTCCTTTCTGCACCTGCCCGTCCCCAGCATCAGCCATGACACCAGCTGCTCGCTCATTAGACTCAGCGAACGTGTGTCGGACCCTCCCTTGTGACTCAATCTTCAGTTTCCTGCTTTCATGATGAACCCACATACAGGTCCATGTAGTAGTTAAATAAATGGCTCCTTCCCTGCAAAGATTTTGTGAATCGTCAGTCTTAAGTCCCCGTCCCTTCTTTCCAAGCTCAGAAACCGTTGGGTTGACAGGTCCACCCAGGTGACAGCAGCTGGGAAAGATGTCACTCTCGCAGGAACAAATCTTGGGCCAGAAAAAAAATCCTCCTGCCCAGTGAGGACTGTTTGTCTAGCTTACGGCTTCATGCTCAGCAACCCACAGACCCACCTGTACTTGTAGGAATCAACAACATGTGAAATCATTTTGCATGAGCGAATAAATGAGTAGATATTTGTTTAATGAGTGAAGGAAAAACAACACCAAAAGGGAGGTGTGTTAACATCCCATTACTTTTTTGCCATGAGAGTCAGATCACTGTGAATCTCTCACTGTTCTTCACATCTAGACATTAATAGCTCATTGGCTCAGATTTATGTACATTCCAGGATAGTAAAGCTAAAGATGGGTCTTCCTTCTCAGGGAAGATTTGTTTCCATTGCGGGTAATAAAGATAATGTCTCCCTCTGGAGGGGAGGGGGAGCAAGCTCGGGGTCCTCAGCTGTCAGACGTGCACTCCATGCTCAGTGTTCACCTAGGCCCACCTCTGCGTCATCCCGGTGGGTGGGACTTGGGGAGTAAGGAAACTGATGCAAACGTGAGGCTTATACGTCAGCTGTGCTGTGAGTAACAAATGATCTGCAGCCACTGGGGCTCACTGTTTTTTTCTCCTGGCTGAATCGATGGGGCTGTGATGAACAACCTCTCTGTGATCAGGGCTGGAGCTCAGTGATTTCCCGACCATTGGACGTGCCTATTATGGTTTTGCTTGGTATCCATGATCCACGTGAGCAAGAGTATTTGGATATAGCCAGAGTACGCGTGTTATGACCTTGTTAACATGTGTTAACTGGAGGCTGGAGTGCTGGATGGTGAGTCCCGGTTCGCCAGCAGACCACCAGAGAAATAGAAACAGATGTTTATCACTCATAGGTCCTGGAAGAAGAACACAGCATGCCACGAGGTCCAGGCAGAGTGCAGAGAGAGATGGGACCTGGGGCACGTGCCTTTTTAGGGTTCAAGGGCAGAGTGCCTTTGGGTTTCCAGGCTAGGATCAGATGGGTGGATTCAAACCCACAGACCATGGGGCCTTATCTAAGGGACACAGAAGGCGTACAGCCCCTGGGAGGCAGGGGAGACTGTTGATTACAGGGCTGTTGGGGTGTCATGTCAGGAACCTACATGGCCTTGTGATTCTGTGGGCAGCTGTCGGGGGCGAGCGCTTGCATGAGGGGCTGGCGTCAGTTTAAGGCCCCCGCCGGCCGCTTGGCCAAACCGAATGGATGCCGACGCAGCAGTACGGCGGAGCCGCTGAGCTCATCTGTCAACAGTGTGCTTCATATTCAGGCAAACTTCCACCCTGTGACCTTGGGCAATTTACTTAATGTCTCTTAGGCTCCAACTGCATATCTGTAAAGGGACTTTCTTACAGCGTTGCCATCAAGAATAAATATGAAGGAACCAGCCTAGTGGCAGGTGCCCAGTGGTACCCCATCCTGCAAAAGTGAATTTACCCTCTAGCCTATAAGCCCAGAAATCATACTGCTCAGAAACGAAAATCCAGCTGAGCAAATTGAAAGATCAAATTGACTGTATTCAATGATTCATAAATTGGGCCGCGTCCCATCTCGCAAACAGAAAGGAGCTCTGCTGTAGAAGAAAGGCTTTTAAAGATAGAAAGGGTGTAGAAAAAAAATAAATTCTTGGTAAAGAATGCATTGTTTCAGGCATGGTTGCCCTCCTAAGGGGAGGGCGAGGGGCCTGAGGGGTGGATTAGCCCTCGAGTGCTGGCCAGGCAATTCCACGTTGGCTGGTTAAAGGCGACATTCCTGGGAAGCCAAAACCGTGACCAGGTTACGTATTAAATCTTGGTTTGCTGGCATGGGCTTGACACACAGAGCGACTCTCTTGTGGGCATTGTCTCTTTTTTAACAACACGTGATCATTTACTGAATTAGCTACAATAGACCGTGACAAGTTACTGAATTAGCTACAATAGACTGCTCGTTTATAACTTTTGATCTATGATTTCCACTTGGAATAAAAGCTCTTTTTAAAATAATAAAAAAAAACCCTCATTTAATTTAAATTCTTATCAAACACAGCTAATGGATGTTTTTCACAGCCATATTAAAATACTTCCATAAAACAGTTGTAAATATGTAAAATTATACAGGAATATACAAACTAGCTAGGTGCACAGAGAAGAATCTTATTAATCCTTAATTCCCCAGAGGAACATTTATTCACCAACAGCCTGGCAGCCACTTGACAGGCATTACCTTATTCCAAGCTCTCAGCAATTTTCTGTTGCATTATTTGCAAATGAGGAAACTTAGGCTCAGATATGAAGGAACTTGTGTGAGTCCCTGCGGGAGTGGAACCAGGATTTGAGCCCTGGGTCTGTGTTCTTAGAACAGGATCTCTTTCCTTCACAAGTTTCAGGAAGCCTTCTAGAAAGCGTCTACTTTAAGCTTCTAGGTCTTGGCGGCCGGTTCCCTGCCCTCTCCTGCCTCTCCTGTTAGAGGTTGAGCTCGGTTCTCCTTGGTTCCTTTTCACCAAGCCCTGTTGTCCTCGGAGTGGCCGGGCTTCCGCCATCACTGAGGCTGGAACTTGAGTCATCTGCTGTGTGGGACTCCACCTCCTTCTCCCAAGTACGGACTGTGAAATTTCACATGCACAGGGATTTTAACATTTGTTGGCTTGTTTTTGCCGAAAGAGGAAGAACAACCCAGTGACAGAGCTGGGGGTGAGAGTGACAACAGAGCGGTGGATGCTGCCATTTTTGTTTTATTTTTTGGACTTCCTGATTTCTGAATCCCCTTCATATATTTGGGACTTCCACCGTGTGAGTGGGGAAGTCCACACAAGGGTTGTCCTGGCCTTCTTGCCACCTCGGTGTGGCACATGACCAAGTTCTGGGCAACCTGACAAACCCAGCAAGGACTCTGAATTGGGAACGGGTGAGCAGGAGGAGGTCCGGGCCAGAAGCTGAAAGATTAGCCTCACTCACAGAAAGATTAGTGACAATGTCTGGGAGCCATCGGTGTCTCGGTGGGGGGGAGGAGAAACACAGGGAATCCACAGCACCAGAGGAGGATGAACTTCCACCCTGCTCCCGATGCCCACTTGGCCCCAGCCCTGGGCACGTGTCTGGTATGCTGAGAACTGTGGATTCATCAGAGAAAGGGGCCTGAGTTCTGGGGAGGTGTCTTCGTGTCCTCCCAGAGGGCACTGGCAGTGGAAGGGCGGGAGGCTTGGGGAGGAGCCTGGAGCAGAGAATGTGAGCAACTTGTTTCTGAGCCCTCTGCCAACGAACCAGTTTGGTTCTTTCCATCAAAAGAAGTCAGAGGGAGCCAGCCCAGAGCTGAAGTTCACTGTTCCAGCGACTCAGCTCCCAGGCTCCCTCTAGCCATCTGTTCCTCCATGGGCATTTGGCTTCTACCCCAAGGAGGCTGCTTAAACTCCAGCCACCATATCCATGTTCTAGTCTGCAAGAATGAGAGAAAGTGGCAAGGGCATGTGTTAGCTACCTTTCAAGGAACTTTCCTGGAAGTTGACCACACAGAACTTCCGATTCCATTTAGTTGACCAGCACTCGGCTGAATGGCCACATCTAACTACGTGCTAAGCTGGGAAACTGGTCTTTGGGCACAGATGTGCACAGCTGAAAATTAAGGAATCGGTTTGCCCCCCACCTCCCCACCTAAGGCAGGGAGCTTTTAGGATAAAATGCTCTTCCCTGATCCTTGTCGGCCTTTCTGCCCCAACAGTGCCTCTAATCAGGTGACCCAGAAAAACTCTGGGCATGAGCTTTGGGACACTGCCCAGGCTACAAAGTGTCTCCTATATCATGTGAGCAAGTCTCTGATTCCAGAAAAAAGGGTGCACCTGTGCACGGCCAGGTGCATTCCAGGAGGCAGGTGCCACCCTGGCGCACCACCCAGTGGTGACGGCAGTGCTGTGCTCTCTCGCACAGAAACGGTGCTACTCAGGTGGCCTGCCACCTAGAACCAGCACCTTCTCTGTAGCAAACACGGCCCCACCTTTCCTCTCTGGTGGAGAATGCAAGCACAGGCCATGCCGCGGCCCTCTGTGGGGCTGGGACGGCAATGATGAAGAGATGGTGGAGGGGGCGGTGCGTCTCGAAGGGCTGGCGTTGTAGGTTATAAGAACGTTCAGGGAGCCCTCACTCTATGCCAGGCACCATTCAGCATTTTATATCAAGCCCTCACCATGAGTGTGGGGAGAAGACAGACTCATTATACCTATTTTACAGATGACAAAACAAAGGCTTTAGAAGGCTACTTCCTCAAGGTGAACCCAGCTGATAAGTGACAGTCGTCTGTTAAATCCCAGGCCCTGCTGACCCAGGAGAGTTCCCTGGGACTCCTACGTTATGCCCTGTCGCCTTCAGAAGGGGCTTTCAGGAACGTTCACCTCTTTCTGGGCTACCTCACAGTGAGATGGAGTCAGAGCAGGAGGCACGTGATGGTGGCTGTTGTCGTGATGGCAGCTTCACTTTGTCACAGAGGAGAAACCAGGGGGGTGAGAGGGCTTCTGAGCAAAACTGGTGCCGACTAATTGCTCCAGATAAGCGTCTGCCCCGTGTAAGCTTGAAAGTGGCACCTTCCTTCCTTCCTTCATTCCCCGCTCTCTTCTCTCTGCTTTTGAGTCGTTGTCAGCGATGCTAACGAGCTGGCAGGGGATGTCAAGAAAGGGATAATTTATTTCCCTTCTCCAGTAACTGAGGATATCACCTCCCTGGTGACAGCCACTTTCTTCCCACAAGAGAGAAAGAAGCAAAATCTGGCATCCTAATTAATGGCCAGCTGGGGTTTCATGCCTCATGTGTGTGGTGATAAGGGATAGGAAAGGTCTTATTTCCCAGTGCCTTGGTGTCAACTGAAGGATGTTGGCCTGTGGGGCCCAAAGGCTGGTCCCAGGGACCCCCGTGAGCACAGGTCCACCTGCCCAGCCAGTCAGCCCTGGATTCTCCTCTGAGACCACCCAAAGGGACCGACTCAGAGAACCAGAGGGCTTGGTGTGCCATTGTGGTTGCCTATTTAGATTTTGTTTGCTTAAAAAAATTTTATAGCCCAGTTTGGTTCATATAGTCATTTTCCTCAGTGCCGATTGTCAATCAATACTCAAATCTGTGGTGGCTTTGTCAGATTTAGACTGATGGGTAGACTTCATCAGAATCCACTCTTCTACAGGGTCCACAGAGTCCAGGAGAAGAGAAAAGTG
This sequence comes from Macrotus californicus, assembly GCA_007922815.1. Classification (NCBI taxonomy): domain Eukaryota; kingdom Metazoa; phylum Chordata; class Mammalia; order Chiroptera; family Phyllostomidae; genus Macrotus; species Macrotus californicus. Next base: position 8,050 of record VMDR010005716.1, read on the forward strand.
AATTAGTTGCTCAGGAGATAATTCTTTCTGGAAACTGAGTCCTTACATTTCTTCTGTGGTTCTTATAAAGTGGCCTCTGTAGTATAGTGAACAAAATATCAGTCTCATAATTAGGGACACCAGGCTTAGCGAATAAAAACACGAGACATCGGTTAAATTTGAATTTGAGATAAACAATGAATAATTTTTTAGTAGAAGTTATGGCTCATGAACTCTTTGGAACATAACTCATACTAAAAAATTATTTGATACTATATGGTCTCACTTATATGTGGAGTCTGAAAAAGTCACACTCAAAAAACAGAGGGTAAAAAGCGGTTACCAGGGGCCAGGGGGGCAGTGAGGGAAATGCAGAGGTTGGTCAGAGGGTAGAAAGTGGTTACCAGGCGTCGAGGCGGGGGCGGGGGGTGGGGGAAATGCAGAGCTTGGTCAGAGGGTGCAAAGTTCGTTGTGCAGGGCGGCCGAGTCCCAGGGCTCTAACGTGCTGCGTGGTGACGGGAATTAATAGCACTGGGGTGGGTGCCTGAAATCTGCAAGTGTGCTCACCACAAAACCCAAAGGTGCTGGATATGTTAATTAGCTTGATTATGACAGTCATTTCAGAGGATTGACATGTACTGAGACACCACATTGTCTACCTTAAATACATGCACTTTTTATTGCCCCAAATAAGTTATATTGCAAATGCAAAAATTTGATATTTATCTGAAATTCAACTTACACTGGAATTTTCATATTTTACCAAGGAACTTAACATGATAAATACAACCTGGAGACTCACTGGGCTTTTTACTTTTATCCATGTGCTATACACGCATGTTCAGAAAGTTAGTGTTCATCACGGCTTGCTCTAAAGGCATGGTTCCTCCACTATTCCCTCTGCATTGCCCGTAGTCCAGAAACAAGTATTTCGAGCTCCTCTGTTCTGTTTGTCTGTCTGTCCGTTCTGGGTGAGGGAGGTTTAGCTCCGTTTCTCTAAATGCTGTGCTCATGTTGCTCCATCTTGCTTTCTCGGTTTTGGACGTTACCATCGGCTTCCTTCTGTGGAAGGTGAGACTCTGAGCCCTCACCACCCTCCTCAGGCACACATCCCTCTCCTCTGCATGCTCCCAATGTGGTCGCCTGGTCAGTCCAGTCAGTCAGTAGTCAGGGCATTATTATGACCGTGTAAATCCTATTCACAGCTGAGCCACTGACATTTATTTACTTTGCGCCATAACTTCTAGAGAGGTTTTTTGTTTTTTGTTTTTGAGTTAATAATGATGCTTATCACCAACTTGTCCCCAAACTCTCTCCCACTTATGTAAATCTCTTAATAGATTCAAACACATTAGGTATTCCATCAGCTTCGCTTTCTCCAGGAAGGCCTGCCCCCTTCCTACCGCCTCCAGCTTGAATGGGTTGATCCCTTGGCCAGCTGCACAGCTCCTTCTGGGGTCTCTCTGTGTCACCCCTGGGGTCAGTCCCTTGGCCTTTTGTCCTGTGCCCTGGAGGCGGTGTCTATTTCTTGGGTCACCCACCACCTTGATGGAGTTCTAAGATGCCCACAATAACGACTGGTAATAGAAGAAGAGTGGATGGAGTCATGAAAAACCGTGTGAGGTGAAAACGGTGGCCTTAGGGCCCTTCATTTTGCTGTGCACATCTTGTGGCACCTAAGACAAAACTTAGACTTTGCCTCCCTAGTCCCTTTTCTATCCCCCTCCTCCATCTTGCCTCCCCAGAAGCAAGTGTCACACCAGGAGGTCTCCTCATTCCCTCCAAGACGTCAGGGCAAAACAGCACTAATGAGTTAATAGATGAGAGGTCCTCAGGTCGCGAGCCGCATGCCCACCCGAGCTGCTGGGCGGGTGCGGCTGAGGGATAACCAGCCCCGCACTCCCTCCTGAGCCCAGGCAGGCTTTCACCTCAGTATGGAGCCCGCATGTCCAACTCTTGACTCTCTCCCACTGTGCCAAACAAAACTGCCTGAGCAAAGAGCCATTAAAATGTCATTAGAAGCAGCAGGCAGTAGGTGCCGAAATGTGCAACTCTGAACCGAGGGTGATGAGTGATGGAGGTAATGGGACTGGCTTTCTTTATTTGCTTTTCTCCTTCTTCACTGGTGATTAAATAAAGTGCCTAGCGATTTAATGGCTTGCCTTTCTCCTAATGGGATGTGGATGGTCATAAAGGGGGTGGATTTGTTTTCTATCAGCAAACCGTGGCCTGACAGAGAATGTTTCTGTTTTCTGACCCACACTCTCATTTTTTTCTCTTTCATTCACATTTCCTCACCTGATAGAATACTCATAATGTAGAAGGAGATCCTCAGTATTTCCTTCTTTTGATATGCCAGAGATGCGATCCTGGCATCACCTGGTCTGACCGGAAGTGTTGGCTGCATTTGTCTGGCTGATAAAATAACATTGTTAGGCTCCATGACCACAATGAAGATGTTTTATAGTCCAAGCTGCACACACAGATCAAAAGACTTTACAAAAGAGAGAGCAGACAGCAGACGGGACTTCCTTACCTGGAGTTGACCCCCAGGTCATAGAGAGGAGGGATACAAACAGGTTCACTCACTCTGGACTCTCCTAGTGGGAGCAGGGCTGGGCCAGCCAGCTTTGTGGATGGGAACACTGAGGCAGAGAATTGCCTCCAGGGGTGTCCAACCTTTTGGCATCTCTGGGCCACACTGGAAGAAGAACAGTTGTCTTGGGCCACACATTACATACATTGCGACACATAATCACACACACAAAAATCTCATAATGTTTTAAGTATATTTATGACTTTGTGTTGGTCTGCTTTCAAAGCCACCCTGGGCCACATGCGGCCCACGAGCCGCGGGTTGGACACCCCTGCCTCTAGAACAACATAGATTAGAGTAGGACCTGGAGCCCCACTCAAGAATAAGACTGTGTGAGTTAGAAGCCATGTTCCATGAACAGTTACGATGAACCCTATGAATTTTCAGGTACTCAGGGGGAAAAGAGCTATTTAATATACCTGCTTGTGGGGGATGTTGCTCTGTCCACTTGGAGGGATGTATCTGCATGAAATTAATTCCGTTTATTAGAAAAAGCACGGTCAGGAATGTTTTGGCAGCCAGGGGCTGTTGACAATTGAAACCCCAAACTGAAAGGGAGCCGTTGTCGGGGTCCATGCTTCTCAGTTCCACAGCAAGTTGGACCAGTTGGGCTCTTCCCTGAAAGCAGACTGGACAGATGGTCCCAGATGGTTTTTGAGGGAAAAGGAAGGAAAATTGTTTTTCGAAAATGAAGGAAGGAGATCAATAGTGAAAGGTGGGTGACAGAAAACGTTAGATGACGAAGAGGACTGAGCCGTCTCCATGCTGTCATCTAAACTGGCAGCAAATCCAAGAAAGGCCAGGAAATAAGGAGTGGTGGTGGGCGTGCAGAGGCAGAGAGGGGCAGCAGCAACCACTGAGAGGTTCTGGGCAGATGTCCGCCTGACACAGGCTGGTCCCTGCTGTCATTGTTCAGGCTGTGTCTTGCCCATTGTCAGAGCTCTAGAAGGTACCATGGGGCTTGGAAAACAGTGACTATTCCAGAGACAACTGTTGAGTGATTTACTAAATAACTGTTTAATTGTTGTTTAATAATAACAGCTTGCTTTAGAATTGTACTTTCTAAAGTCCCTTCACGCACATTATCTCACTGGCTTCTTGGGGCCTGCTGGGAGGTAGGCGGGGCAAGTGTTGGGGCTGAAAAAGCAAATGTAATCACTTCTTCCTAAACTTTAGAGAAGAGAGGAGAAAGCCCGAGTTACACTGCTTATTGCACGCCGAGAAAAACTGGGGAACATTCTGTGCTTCTTCAGAATGCCTTCTGTGGGATTCTAGAAAAAATTCTAGGTCACCTCTATATTGTTTCTAATTATCTTCAGTTACGAACATATGGCCCCAGATTCTGAGTCACAGATTGTGAAGCCTGAGCATGCACAGAATTACTCTTGAGGCTAAACACCGGGAACAATGGCCCAAGCCTGGAAAACAATCCGTGGTCTTGTCCCAGGTATGAGCTGTGGATGGCATGAGCTGACTCTTCCATTCCATCACTTGTCCCTCTGGGTGCCCAGGAGTTTCAGGGTTCGCCACCTTCAGTCATGCTTGACACCAGAGAGGGGGAGTGTTGGAGGGGACAGACTGTCAGAGTAGGTGCCGAGCTCTAATGGAGCTGACTTTGGTCTGGGGTGTGACCAGGTGCTACACAACTCGGACTCCAGGACGAGAATGCAGGAAGGAGGAAAAGGCAATTTGATGAGGGAATGGGCCTTTGTGCTTTTCCCCACCTACTGTCCATCCCTCCTTCTGACAAGAGCTCTGGTTTTCCTTTGAAGAACCACTTTTCACCCCACAAGATTCTGCTTCTGATGGGTAAGCCCACTGGTAGTTGGGTGACCTCAGGCAGCCCAAGGAGTGTCTACCATCTCCCCAGCCGAAGTGACTGACTCAGGGATGCATGTGTGATTCAAGTTTCCTCCCAGGGAGGAAACTCCGCTGGAGTGAACATCAGTTTTTTTAACTTGATTTTTAAATTTTTTAGAGAGAGGGAGAGAAAAAAACATCGACTTGCTGTTCCATCCATCCATGCACTCATTGGGTGCTTCCTGTATGTGCCCTGGCGGGGATTGAACCCACAACCTGCACATAGCCAGCTGCTGCTCTAACCAGCTGAGCTACCAGGCCAGGGCCCAAAGAGGCTCAGTTTTGAGATTTTGATGAAACAGTTGGGATGGAGCTCTCCTACTGGAGATGCTAGCTTGAAGGAAAATGCAAACCTGGAGCTGGCAGGTTCACTATGGATAGGTCCTGTCTGAGATCAACTGAACACAGAGAAGAACAGAACTGAGAGGTGAAGAAAGAGATGTGGGCTTGGTCTGGATGACCTTTGTCCCTGGACACAGTTGTCCCTAATGTCCATCCTAGTGATTTTGCCCTTTTTAGTTACCAAACCTAATTCTTATGTAATCAGCTAATAATTCTTGCTCTCTCTCTCTCTCTCTCTCTCTCTCTCTCTCTCTCTCTCTCATGAGTTGGAGCTATACTTCTGATTTTTGTTTGTTTTTGCGACTCACAATTCTGACAGAAGCATGCAACTCGGGGTGGCATGGGGGGGAAAGACAGATGAAGCAGCTTGGCTGGGGAGTCATTCACATGAGACCCGGGCTCCGTAGCTCACAGCCTCCAGGTGGAAAACAGGAAAGGAAAGGAGATGAGCATCCACAGGATCTTAAGAGGACCTGTGGGCGTGCAGAAGTGCGGGGGTAGCCGCAGGTGACACAGCCCGGCGATCCCCTGGTAATGCCATTTGCTGGTGCTGCAGGTGGGCGCTGTGCTGGAAGGGATGCATGGGAGCGGTTTGTAAAGACGCTAAGTAACATAGAATTGCTGTTGCTGTGTTTGCATCCAAGGAGCATTTGGCTGTGATGGGGTTCTGAGAAGTGCCTCTGGGTGCGAATGTTTACCTTGTGCAAATTCTATTGATGATGGACTCTTTTGCATAGAAAGGAGGGATCATGTGAGCACAGCGCCCCTGACCAGGTTTTCTTTGCCTGGGGTCCATAACTCATGGTTGTGCCTCAGAGGATCTGTGACCCCTTGAAACTAGGTGTAAAAATTCCATGTTTATGTATTTTTCTGTGGAGAGGGTCCAATCCCCCAAAAGGCAGATATAGTTGATTGGGTCTGGAGTGAACACCTGACCCGCATCAGCCACGCAGCTACTTTTTCCTGAATTAGAGTGGGGTGTGAGTGACTCTGGGTCTGTCTCTGTGAGAGGCAGGCACGAGGGGAGTAAACTCCAGAGCTCTGAGGTGGCCCTAATGAGGGAAAGCAGACACTGTCCACAGGAACAGAGAAGTGGGGTGGACGCCACAGACAAGGAAGGCATGAAGCCATGGTCTCAGGGACAGACTGAGAGCGGGGCTCTAAGTCACGACAGCTTGCTGGTTCCTGGTTCCTGGTTCAGGTGCCACGTGGTGCCCCGGAGCCTGGCTCAGCCTCTGCTTTGCCATCTGCAAGATGCCCCTGTGTCTTTCCAGGACATTTCCCTGCTTAAGCTGCTTCCAGTTGGTTTCCATTATTTGCAAATAAGAGGCCCAAATAAAATGAGGAGTCGCGGTAAAATCGACCCGGGAAGGTCCTTGCTGGAGGAGGAAGGGAAACAATCGGGGGCTTTTATACACATCCTCTCGTTTAACCTGCACCAAATCCCTGCCACTGTGCAGCTGAGGAAATGGAGTCTCCAATGGGCTGAAAACCCTTCCCCAGTCTTGGCACTAGGAAGGACAGGGTTTAAGCTACCTTGTGGTAAAATTGGATGAACACGGCTTTATGTACTGCGATCTCCGTGAGTTTCTAGGGACTGAGATATTCACGTTGCCTTCTTTCTGGGCAAGTGATATCTCCACGCATCTTACTTTCCTGGAGCCCCTGGTGCTGCCAAAAAAAAAACCCTTCGAGACTCTCTTCAATCAGGAGTCATTTACTCTATTATTAAAAAAAAAACAAATGCCGCCCTTTGGGGCTATCTTTAATAAATATTTATTTTTATGATTAAATATATTTACATGTTCATTAAAAATTTGAAAATTTAGGAATATAGAAATTTGAAGAAGAGCCACCACCCTACTCTCCAGGTTAACCACTGCTAGCATTTGGATATATTTCCTTCTGATATATTTCAAAAAAGTTCTCAGTGTTATTGATCTTTTATATCGGTTTTTATTCCTTTGTTATTTTTGCTGTAATCTTTATCATCTCCTTTATTCTGCTACCTCTGAGCTTTGTTTGTCCTTTTCTTCCTAGCTTTTTGGGGTCTACAGGTAGGTTTTTAAATTTGACATCTTTTTTCTTTTTTAATATAGGCATTTATCCCAACAGGCTTCCCTTTCAGTATTGCTTTTGCTAGATCCCACACATTTTGATCGGTTGTGATTTTGGGGTGTGTGTGTGTGTGTGAGGTATTTTCTCATTTTCTTTTTGATTTCTTTTTTGACTTGATGGCTATTCAACAGTTTGTTTGCTTTCTACTATTTGTGAACATTTCATTTTTCCTCCTGCTGTTGATTTTTAGTTTTGTCCCATTTTAGCCATAAGAGATGAACTGTGAGGAACTGCTGCCATTGGGTGGAGTGTTCTGTGTGCGTCTGTTAGGTCCCCGTGGCCTGTGGTGTCATCAAGCCCTCAGCTTCCTAATCAATTGATCCGTGTGGATGTTCTATCCATCATTGAAAGAGAGGTACTGAAGTCTCCTAGTATTGTCGCTGTATATTTCTTCCTTCAGTTCCAGCAGTGTTTGCTTTCCATACTTAGGTTCTCTGATGTTGGGTGCATATATATTTATAATGGTTATTTCTTCCCAGTGGATTGGCCTTTTATCATTATATAATGTCCTCCTTTGTCTCTTTTGAGAGTTTTTGACTCAGTCTATTTTGTCTGATATACGTATAACCTCCCTTGCTCTCCTTTGGTTACTATTGTCATGAAGTATCTTTTTCTGTCTCTTCACCTTCAGCCTATGCGTGTCCTTCAATCTAAAGTGAGTTTATAGTATATAGTTGGGATCTTAACTAATCTTAATTCCATAAACAATACAAATCCTTTTTCACTTTCCCTTTCAAGGGAAGAGAAACTGGTGCTTACACTCTAAATGACTTGCTCGAGTCCATGTGTAGTGAAAGAGGTGGGACTAGACCAAGTCTTCTCCTCATTGGCTGTGCAGTGCTGTCTCTGTGGACCCGCCCCTGCCTCTCTCCATCCCTTCCTTTCCTGCAGACACAGCAGGAACTGCCAAATGCCTAATGCCCCTCGGAGGTGGATCATGATGTGAGATGGGGAGTCTGGTTTCAGGCATAAGGGCCACATACTAACACCTTGGGCACTTTAGACACCATTCTGGACCCCCAGACCCAAGTACTGATGGTTACATGCTCAAAAACTCGAGGGCTCCATGGCTAATAGGTTATCTTGGTTCTGGCCCTCAAAGCATATTAGGCTGTATTATCTGTTCTTTTTCTTGTATCATTCGTTGCCCTTATATTAAGTGATATCAAAAATTAGATGATTGCTTTCCTATCTTGCTGGTTGCCATGGAGCTTAATTATGCATCTCTTCAGGCTGGTAAAAGCAACTGAGACAGTAGTTGAGTGAGGAGGAGCACATGGGACAGAGCTCTTCGATAGGCGGACCAAGTGATGCGTCCAATGGGAGGAGGGCTGGGTCACACTGCCAGAGCCTGGCAGCATATTACACAGAGCAGTCAGGCCCACAGAAGTCAAAGAAGTTTCTGGAGAGTCTTAGAATACTTGGGGACATGTCTTTCTCCAAAAAGAAGATATAGAAAATAGGAGACAGGTTGGGATTTGGACAAACCAGTGGTTTTCGCAGGTTTTTGACCTGACCCACAGTAAGAACTGCGCGGAGACTCTGTGTGTGTGTAAATGGAACACAAGTGTTAGCAGATGATATTTTTACTACATGCTCTGGACTCCTGTGTACTCTGATAACTCCATTCTAATCCAACCCATGAAATAGAAGTTAGTTATGCCCACCAAGTACACTTTCCTTACTACCCACTGACCCAATGATGGGTCATGGCTCTCAGTGCAAAGCATTCTGAGATAAACCTCAGTTCAAGGTCTCTCCCCCACAACTTCTCCATCAGTGCAAAGGGTGAGACTAGGGAGGCCGCTCAGCAGCCAGATCAAAGCATCCAGGCTCGTGTAAAGGGCAATCAGCAATGGTCCAAGGTTTCTGGAATAAAAGGAAGACACTGGCATAGAGCCGCTCTGTTGGCATGCTCAGCCGGCGCTTTTTTATCAGATAAGTTTGAAGACAGAGATGCCGAAGGCCAGAAGGCCTTAGGGGGCCATTACAAAAGCTCAGGGCAGAAGAAAGTCGAGCAAGGAGGGAGCAAGGCAGTGGGGATGCAACGAAAAGACATGTGTAGGATCGCACAGGAAAGGGCCTCGGCGGGTGGGGCGGTGGTGCTTGAGGATGGAGAAAGGATGAGCGGAGAAATCAGGACCATGGGGAGGGGCGCGTGTGGAGACAGAAGCGTTGAGTTTGAGCCCCATGTGTCAAAGGCTGGGCTAGGAGCTGGGGCGGCTGCAAAGGCGAATCAAACAAGTCCACCAGAAACTCCCGGTCTCATAAGCAAAGGAGGACATTAAATAACTACAACACAAGGTGGAAAGTATAAGTGTGAGCAGCTGGAGAGGTGCTGGTGAGGAACAGCTCAGAGGAGGGCGCAATTCCTCCCAGGGCAGGGGTCGGGGAGTCCGCACGACAGCTGTAGTTCAATCCTGAAAAGCAGGTAGGATTCAAACAGGCCCAGCAACGAGCCCTCCAGGCCGAGGGAACACCCGGGACAGACGCGTAATAACAAAAAAATGTGCAGGTTCCTGTTTAGGGAGACCCCAGAGGTTCACCTTGGAGAAGGATATGCATTTTGGAGACCATGAGGTTGGGACACAGGCTGGGGCCGGGTAGAAGGGGCCTTTCACGCTGCCTGCAGAAACGTACATTTTATGGGGCAGTGAACACACAATATACAGATGATGTTTTAGAGAACTGTACGCCTGAAACCTATATAATTTTATTAACCAATGTCACCCCAATAGCTTCAATAAAAAAGTAAAAGAAATGTGCACTTGAGTTCATAGCCATTGAAGGCTTTGGACCTGGGGACCCCCAGGGTCAAAGGATGGGCTGGAGAAAGGAACAGAAATCCCAATGGGGGGTTGGACGAGGCATGAGAGATGGAGGCTTCTACCAGGATGGGGACAGTAAAACCCGGGGACAGGCCTTGTTCAGGGAGACTAAGGGCAGGAATGTTCAACAAAACGCATTCCCAAGTTCGCACGGTGTCCGGGAGGTAAACAGCCCTCTCCCCGTTTCATGGCATCTTTCCAAGGCACAGAGCAAAGGTTTGGCTCTACCTTTGAGGCAAATGCAGTGGGGCCGGCCAGTCTTAACCGCGTCTCACGAGTGGATTGGTTTAGATTTCCGTGCTTCCCAGAGCTCTCGTTTCTACAAGCGCGGCCATGGCCGTCGCTGCAGTGCTGCCTCCTTGTCAGTGGGAAGCTGTGGACGGATCCAAGAGAGCTGTTGGTTGAAGTTCACCAAAATGTACTCATCCAATGATTCTATGAGTAATTTTACCAAGTGAAGTGTTGACTGAGATGCAACAGAAGTTTGCTCCCGATGACCTTGAAGGAAGTTGGACCACCTCCCAAGTCAGCCATGAACAGATGGAAATGGGTGTGCAGACGGCGAGAGAGGCATTTCTTTGGAAAGCTCTTGAAAAATCAGGTCTCCCACCAGCGTCAGAAACAAATACCAGTGTAAGTTCATGCTCTGTGCCGGCATAAACAATGAGAATCTTATTTTATCCCTGACAAACAATATTTTTAATAAAAGCATATGAATGTGTGCTTTGTTTTCTCCATAATGTGAAGAATTTTTGTTTGCATTTTAAACATTTCACACCCTGGCTGGTGCGGCTCAGTGGATTGAGTGCTGGCCTGAGAGCCAAGGGGTCACTGGTTTGATTCCCAGTCAGGGCACATGCCTGGGTTGCGGGCCAGGTCCCCAGTAGGGGGCGCTCGAGAGGCAGCCACACATTGATGTTTCTCTCCCTCCTTTCTCCTCTCTCTAAACATAAATAAATGAAATCTTTAAAAAAATGAACACTCCAGTCAAAGAGCAAGAAATCTCAAGTTCACCCTTTGAGGTAGCCCTAAGTACGCCAATCACAATTAGAAACGTAAAGAAATAAAATCTTCCAGGAGAACCCACTGCATTGCCATCACAAGAATCCCTGCGGCAGAATGTCTTTTCCCCTAGTGGCACAGCAATAGCTATGATGCCACATGTGTTGCCAGAGCACTGCCCAAACTGAGACAGGAAGTCTGTGCCCCCTTCCTCTCGGAACTGGGGTGCGGGGCTACTTTGCAACTGCCTCCATTAACAAAAAGTGGTAGAAATGACTTCTTCTCAGGCTAGGTCCTGAAAGGTGATATGACTTCTGTCTGGCTCACTCGCTTCACACGACACTCACCTTCGGGGACCAGCCACCTGGTTGGAAGGAAGCCTGAGCTACAGGGAGAAGCCGAGCAGTTAGACAGGCTGACAGCCGGCCTCAGCCGTCTAACCTTCAAGTGATTCCAGCTCCTACCCGCGAGCCGTGCCAGCTGAAGCCACGTGGAACTGAGACCAGCTGTCTCCACCCAGCCCTGAGCTAAACAAATGTCATTTGCAGACACTACGTCTGGGGGTAATTTGTGATGCAGTGGTAATAAGTGGACAAGTCCCCGCAAGCCCAGGAGGAAGACCTAGCTAACAGGATGCCCATCACTGCTGGGCATTGGACTGGAGCCCTTGACCATGGAGAGGCCGGGCGGCACCTGAGAAACAAGAATTCCAGAGGACTTGCAGCTGTCCAGGCCACCAGGCGCCTACAGTTTGGAAGGAGAGTCCCACTTCCGTGTCGCAGGTGAAGCCTCTTACGTAGAAGCACATGTGTGACCACGGTGAACGCTGGACAGCAAGAATCACAGCATCAAAGAGGTTGGAAGCCCCTGGTGACAAACACCTGTTTGTAAAGTGGCCCCATCCCCAGCCAGCACACCCATATTCCCACGCTCTGGTGACAGACTGAAAAATCCATCGTGGGGACAAATCTGTCCCTGCTTCTGTGTCCAGACGGCTCACCTACGTGTGCATATGGACCTTCCGCGTGGCCCAGAACCCACAGGCAGAACAGAGAGCTGACAGAAGGACTGAGTACAAACATTTATATTATTAGCTGGCACATGATTTCGGTAAGACTCACTTTTCCAAGGGGAATATCTTGTCACAGCTCATGTCACCGACAGGGAGCAGGGCTGCAGTGACAGAGCCCACTCGCACACCGAAGGCCTCGTTTGTTTGAGATGCACCAGTGAGGGAACACAGGCCCAGGGAGGCTGTGACTTGTCCAGGGTCAAACAGCTAAGCGGCAGGGACGGGACCGGCACTTGGGCCTTTGGGCTCTTTATCCAGCCTCCTTCCCTGGGCTGAAAGCCACTTGAGAAAGCAAAGCTTTTCAAATCAAACATTTGCCCTTGCAGGAAAAGAGCTGGCCAATGAGTGACGCAGAAAAATCGCGCAGGCTGTTGGCAGAACGTTCCTCCCAAACCCTCACCCTAAGTTCACAGAGCGTCAGCAAGAGGCTGACAGTGTTTCCTGCACGTTAGAACTGCTTCTGCCTGCCTCCTAAGTGCACCCATGCAATCTGCAGGAGGCCATGGTCATGGGTCAGTTAGTGACCAATGGAAGCTCCCCTCTGGGCTCCCCATCTCGGTTCCCCACCCCACTTCTTTTATTTTAAGAATTAGGAAACAGGAAGTGTGGCTATTGGCTAGATCCACCAGATGGGAGTCCCACCTTTGCTGTTACACATTGTATTAAACCCCCAGGTTAAAATAATCCACGGAGGTGGCAAGGCCATCGTGCTCCGCCAGTCTGCTGCAGGAGAGCCATTTTCTGCAGTTCGCACGTGGGTCTCCACGTCAAGTCGAACGAGGCAGAACGTTCTGACAATGGGAAACTGTGCATGCGCCTCACAAACGCACGCCCCGGACCCACCGTGCAGTGCTGCATTTGGAGATTTCATTTTGTTTCCTGAGTAATAAATAGGCTGAAGTTCAATCTCAAAGTCAAATGTATATGGAGATAGAAAGAAGAGCGGGTGGTAGGGGAGAAGCCTTTTAAAACACGGCAGGGCCTCGCTTAGTGAAATAATTCCATTTTGGGTTTGTTGTCCAATGAAAGCCGAAGCATGGGCAGACGCTGAGCAAGTGTAGCTGTGGCGGGTTGATGACCGACTGAGTGATGGAACCTCCTGTGGTTCCGTCATTATTGTGAGAGCAGAGGTGGTGTCACCCCGTTTGCAGAGGGGGCATCCCAAGGACCTTAGGTCGCTCTGCGGTTCTGTGGTCTGGCCTTGCCGCTGAGCTCCATTTGACCTGAAGGAAAATTTTCTTTTATTATATCGTTCTTTCTCTCTCTCAGTCTCTGTCCGTCTCAGGCTCTCTGCGGTTCTTCACTCTTCTCTGTGACCAAGGTCAGACCAGCTAAGTCCAGGCCTGGTCACAGACTTTGATCTGACCCTTAATGACAAATACAAAATGGCTCTGGAACTAGGAACGTAGTGCTGGTTTCCAGATCGACAGCTAATTGGATGGGTCACCCCGCCTGGAGACCACCTAAATGTTCGTCATCAGAGCGGATCAATTGCAGCGCATTCTTCCCCATGGAATTCCGTGTATCCACGGGAATGAATGATCGACAGCTGCTGGCTACAGTGTGGGTGAATATCGCGTACCTAATGTTGACCCAAAGGAGCTGGACTCGAAACAAAATACCATACGAGTCTATTCATAGACATAAGTTTCAAAAACAAGCAAAAACCAGCCTATCCTGTTAGAAGCAAGGGTCACACTTATCTTTTTAGTGAGCAGTGACCAAAAGGGAATTTCCTGGGTGCGTGTGATATTTTATTCCCAGATCTGAGTGCTGGGTGCACACACATATTCTGCTCAGTTTGTGAAAAACCCATCAAGCCATTCACTGGGCAGTCCTTTCCTGTATCTCTATTTCAACAACAAAAAATCCAAAAACTTCACTGGATAAATGTTTTTTAAATGGTAACTTGCACAAAGAGACTTAGCAAACTATCACCTACATGCACCTGGGACCCCAGATGGCCCAGTCTTGGTAGGAACGCAGTCCCACAAAGCAGCAGAAGCTTATCAAGCAAAGGGGGCTTGAAGGCCATTTTGGTCCTGCCTCCCCCCTCGTCCCCTCCTGTGTGGCTCTGCTCGGAGTCTCCCCTTTGCTTAAATGTAAGTAATCCCTTCTTTCCTCCCCAGCTCGCCCTTGAGCTCCAGGGCCACTCCCCCGGCTCTCTCCTGCTCTTCCAGCCTTGCCTATTTCAGTTCCTTCTCTCTCTCATTTGATATTCTATGCTTCTCTGCTTGTCCTTTATTAAGACAAGGTAAAGTGAGGATGCTACAGCATTGTAATGAACCTTTGCATACGAGGTTTAAGGGAAAAAGTTGGGAGGTACAGGCCTTTTAAAAGTCTGAGCTGATGAAGGAAAGCCACCATGGGGGATTCAAAGGCCTTCCTGTGTGGAAATGGTTTGCATCTCGTTTGCTATAAATCAGAGGAAAAAATGGGTTTGCTGAGGACCTTTGGGTGGAGGCAGAGGACCACCAGCATGGTGAACACTGTCCTGGGGAGAGAGAGGGGTGCGTAGTAATATGTCAAAGCTGGCGAAATAGGGAACAGAGCACACGCTGTCAGCACAAGGGAAGACAAAATGAATTTGATGTGTTCTTGCCTGGGTGAGAGGGGTCCTCTTCTGGTGTTCTCTGCACCCCAGGCCAGCCTGTGACATACTCGTCCTGGCCTTGGCCTTCTATCCAGAAACATGATCACACCACTCCTGCCTAGGTGCCTCTGCCCTGTCCCCTGAGTCATCCACTGGGCAGAGCCCCAGCCTGCCACACAAGAGTCCGCCCACCTTCCAGGCTTACCTGCTGCTCTCATCCTCTGTCGTGGAGCCTGTTGGTTTCTGCCCAGTACCTGCTTGCTTCTGGAAATGGCTACCCCTCCCTGCCTCGCCTACACCCACGTGGCTACCTTGCAAGCTGGGCTGTTCACGCCATCTGTGGCCACAGCTGAGTGGCCCTGGGATGGCCACTTGACTAAACAGGGACTGATTTTAGTTCCTCCTCTGAGGCATAGTTGGCTGGTCCAGAAATGAACACCTGGCCCAAGGGAGTGAATTACAGTCTTTCTCCAGGACATTTTGGAGCTGGGACAGAAAAGGAGAAATAAGTCTCTTCCAGGAATGGAAGCTCTCATATTTAGAGTTTAAGTGTCCTATCCGCCTTGTCTCCTGACATCCAGAATAGACAGACAGACCATTGAGAGAACATGCAAGTAGGGAGAGAGGAAAAAAAAAAGTGGGAGAGACAGAGGCAGAAATATTTCAGAAGAAAGCAGAGGTAAAAGCCAGCAGGTCCTGAGAGGTTTCGAGTTCTTGGTCATGTCCATTCCTAAAGGCCTGCAGCTTCCTCGGAGTCCACAAGACAGTGCAATAGTCTCAGCATAATCTCCTGTTCCTTTCACCCAAGAATCCCATCACTTCTAAAACGGACAAATCGCTCTCGGTTCCTCACACATGTGGCCCAATGGTGTGTCTGTAAACTGGCCCTCTGATACACAAAACAAAGGCCCTGATGTGTGGCATCCGTCAGTTTCCTTGGTTGGAATACTCCCACTCTGGCCAGGTGCAGGCTACCGAAGGTTTGACATCTGGAAATTCCTGAATGTCCAGCAGAGGAGCCGGCCCTGGCCCACCACTGAGGCCAGGTTTCTCCCCTCCCTGTCTTTGTTCATGGTGTTCTCTTTCTCAATGCTTACTTTCTCAATGCTCATTTCCTGCACCACCTCTTCCAGGAAGCCTTCTGGGGCCCCCTCCATGCTCTCTTAGTTTGCCACCGTTCCTGCAGTCATGGCCTAAAGCTGAAGTTTCTGTGTTGCCTTTGTATCCTCCAGTCTCCAAAGGTTAGGTGTTGGTCACTCACCTTTGAGGCCCCACGCCAGCCTACAGGCTCGCTGCACAGGGCTGATGAGCGACAGGTTGGGACAGCTCCGGGCACTGTTGGGCAGGAGATCCCTGGCTGAGGCATGGTAGTGGCGGCCTGGGTGGTCTCAGGGCACTGTGGCCTCTCAGCCAGCCTCAGCCCTGGGCCCTGCTTCAGTTCCAGGCAGCCCAGCTGAGATGGACGGTCAGGAATGAACCTGCCGACTAAACCACTGTCAGGTAGAGCCTGTCTGTTATCCTGGGAAACTGGCCGTGGTCAGGGCACAAGCCCCAGCTGGCTTTCTGGGGAGAACCCCACTCCTGTGTGAGATCAGCCCCGGTGGGTAAACACATGAGGTGGAAGAAGGAAGACTGGTCCATTCCCACACTCGCCTGCAGCACCCCCTCCTCTGCAGCCACACCAGTTAGTGTGACTTCATGTGGCTCTGTTTTCGCCCTGGCCAGTGTGGCTCAGTTGGTTGGGCTTCACAAACCGAAAGGTTGCTAGTTCGATCCCCAGTCAGGGCAATGTTCCTGGGTTGTGGGTTCGAGCCCCAGCATGTATGGGAGCACCAATGGATGTTTCTCTCTCATATTGACATTTCTCTGTCCCTCTCTCTCTCCCTTCCTCTCTCTCTAAAAGCAATGAAAAAATGTCACCAGGTGAGGATAAGAAAAATAAAGCGACTCTATTTTCTTTAGTCTTTGGATTTTTAATCATAGCATTCAGCTGCCAAGTAGTCATTGATTATTAATATTTAAATAGCCCGGCCTACACGGTCACAAAACATAACTTTTCATGTCGCTGCCCTGGCAGTGCCAAGTGTTTTAAAGAACTGTGACTTTAAGACTATACTTTCAGGGATTGTTTCTGTAGTTCAGAAAGAACCCTGACTTCCCTTTTCTGTCTGTGTGCGTGTCTGCATAGATTGTGTCTCTCTGTAGCGCTCCGTCTGTATTCCCTGGCATCCCTCACCATGCATTGGGGCCAGTTTTCTCCGAGAATGCTCGTGTGGGATAATGCCAAAGGGCCTCCTGGTGTGGAGTGGACAGCTGAGGGCCTGGTGGCCAAGGAGCTGGAAAAACCGGTCCCTCGGGCTCATTTGTGCCTCTACATGACTCAAGTTTTTGAAATATGACTTGGTTCTTCCTTTATATCTTCACTGAGTGTCTGAGGAGAGCCCTAAACCATCCCAGTTACTGCTTAGATGGCATAGTTAATTCTACATGAGAGTGGAGTCCCTTTTAGGCTCCACACAGATGTCACATGATGATGTAGCTTAAACCCACGGTTCCAGTTCTGAAGAGCATTCCAGAGGGAGGGGTCTGAGGTTCCTTAGTCACACCAACTGTGAGAGATGGTCATAGCCAGGGACTTTTACCTTCGGGGAGCCCTCTGGCCACCCACTGGGCTGATCCGTTTCTTATTTCTCTTAGGAAACTGAGTCAGCATTTCCTCTCCCCATCCTAAGATCCCCATCTAGTGGTAGAAAAGGCCAATTGCAAGGCCGTGGGTCTCAGACTTCAGCTCGAACCCAGCCCCATCACTTCCCATGGGCGTACTGTGAGCAGGACACTTACCTCTTTGAGTCAATACCTGGGGAGGCGGTGGGTTGGATGTGTGCATACGTAGCCCCTGCTGCCCATCTTAGGTCAGGGCGGTATGTTTACCAAGGCTTTTACTGATCTCTGTATAGACCAGACAGGTGATCAGGGTTGGAGGTCAATATTCTTAAGAGAATTTGTAGCTGAATAAAAGACTAAATCCAAAGCATCTTTGATTCAGAGGTGTGAGGCAAGCAGCAGAATTGGGCAAAAATGACCCTGGCACTCCCTCTGGGTTGTCTGGACCACAGGCTAGCTGGGGCACCCTTTCCTCTGGGGGTACATGGGACGTACCCGTGGCATTTTCCCACGAGCAGAGGGGACCACAGCATCCCGTGGTCTCTGAGCCATCTAGGTGCTGGCAGCTTGCTTTCCCAGGGAGCTCCGGGGAACAGCTGGCACCCACGTCCAGACTGTCAGGTGCCCAGTGGGGCTGCTCCCAGACATGGTGAGGTCAGCTGTCATGCCCTGGCCCCGCCCCGTCTCATGAGGACAGCAGGAGGCAGGAAGAACTATACTTTTTCTTTCTGACTGTCGTTTTATAAGTTTTCCTCTTTTCCCAGTAAAGCCCACTCCTTAATCTATGTGGTGCTGTGAAATTCACACAAATCCTGGTATGTGACTTTGAAAGGAGCTCCCTCTCGTGACAGTGGGTTAGTTTTACCCAGGAAGAAATTTTCCTATGGGCTGTACCCACGACGATGCCTGCCAAGCATTCTGACCTAAATAAAGATTTGGAAGGCAGGCTGCTCTGGTCGGTGAGGGACTGGAGGGTGGAGAGAGAACATGCGTGCCCCGCAGAGTCACACTCCGAAAGAGCTCAACAAGTTGAAGTTCTGGGCCCATCTCCATGAAAGAGAAAACACAACAGGCTCAGCTATAAATGCACTCAGGTTAAAAATGTTACAAAGTACCAACTGGGAGGACTTGCCTTCCTGGAGGTTCATGTGGAAACTACCCGAGTGTTCAGGAGGCCCAAGCTTCTCATAAGCCAACAGTATAAAGAGGTTGACAAAGAAGCTATGAACAGGGGCATTGTTAGTTGCCCCACACGCTCCCCACTGGCTGGCCCAGCTCTGGGACGTCCTGCACCA
This sequence comes from Macrotus californicus, assembly GCA_007922815.1. NCBI lineage: Eukaryota > Metazoa > Chordata > Mammalia > Chiroptera > Phyllostomidae > Macrotus > Macrotus californicus. The sequence continues at coordinate 26,399 of VMDR010005716.1, forward strand.
TCTGGGAACCACGTTGTATGAAGGCCAGGGTCAGCCCGGTGAAGGGCAAGGACAGTGTAGGATCTTGTGAAGAAAGCATGAAAGAACGAGTGAGCTATTGCTTCACAAGGGCAAGATTTATTATCACAGAGTGGCTCTCTCAGAAAATGTGAAGGGCTATTTATTGTCCAATCACTCAATACAACATCCATTTTCATATTGAAGAAAAAATTGATTTTTTTTCCAGTCTGGTTCCATGAAGCAGAACTAGTACAATTGGCAAAAATCAAAGGAAAATGATGTTCAGAGCCAAAAAAAAAAAAACACCAAAAACATAGAAAACCAAACAAAAACTTTCAGACATTTATTGTTCCAAGTATGTGACAAGCTGCTTCTCGGAAAAGTGCCCTCCATGGTGCTGAGGTCGTGGAAACGGAGCCCAGGGCCAGGCCTCACAGAGGAGAATCCTAGCCGGGAGGTCTCAGAGGTAATGGGCCTAGCCAAAAACTCTATTTCCCAACGCCTTGCAGTTAGGTGTGGCCCCTAGCTAGGTTCAAGACAAAGAGCTGTGAATAAAAAGGTTTTGTAGAACTTCTGGGAGGGTTCATTAAAGAGAATTGATTGTCTGAGAAGTACACATTGTTGGCCCTTTCTCCTTCCTGCTGCTTGGAGTATGGTTGCAATGGCAGGCACTTCAGCAGCCATCTTGGACCATGACATGACCTTGAGTATGGAAGCTACACTGCAGGGTGGTGGAGCAGAAGGATTAGAACCCTCCCCTCCCCTAAGTAATTGATGATGACAGAGCTGCTGTTCACTAGATATTTATTGGGTGTTTACGATGCCCCATGCAGTGTTCTTGGCACTTGGTGAACAAAACAGACAGTGGGTTCACTCCTAGACCTGAAGCTCCTAGTTGGGGGTAGGTCGGGGGGTGGGAGGCTGGGGCTCCTTCCTATGTCATACTGACTCCGGGTGTGAGTGGAGCATTAACACAGAATGAAAGCGGCCCCTGAAGTGGAACAAAGGGGTAGTACTGACAGGAGCTGACATTTTCATACACATTGAGCATCTTGATTCCATAGATGAGAACATTGACATCTACAGTTATTATTTTCCAAGGTCACTCAAAGGGCAATCCGACTGGGATTGCACCCTGGCATCTGGTCCAGGCTCACTTTTTTAACCACTTATTTCAGCTTGTTCAAGGGCAGGAGGTAGGAGAAGGGTAGCAATGTCCTCAGAGAAATACGCAGGAAAGGGAGCCAGGAGAGCGCAGGGTTTCAGAAGAGAAGGGGGTGGGGGGAGAATGATAAGAAAAAGGAGGTGCAAATGGACATTCAAGAGAATGCGGACCACCGGCAGCCCACCGGCTTTGCAGAGGGGATGTTCTTGACCTTCCTGAGGACAGTTCTAATAGAAACCTTCCTAGCTCACTTCAGATTCTCTGCACGTGGGTGCTTTTCCTCTAACAGGTTCATAAAAAATCCTTCATTTTTATATGTCTATTATTGAGGTTTATGTTAAAAATAGATCTCAGCAACTGTTTGGTTATATAATTATTCCTGTGACATCAGTAGTACACTCAGTACCAATTTCTTTTGTTGTCAATCTACCAAATGCCACCACGAATCACACACCGTGCAGTGGTGGCAGCTGTTTTTGCAGACATTTAAGTATAGAACTGAGATGTGTGTGACAAACGTCTTCTTGCCTTCACATCCCTGGACCTGAAAGGTGTTTGTACACCATATGCTCGTTCTCTTTGACTGTAGAGTAATAAATAACATTGTCAAAATCTCTGCTGAGAAGGATACATTCTCATTTCATTGGTATGTGGGGGGTGGGTGGGCATTACGTTTCTAAAAATGTTTTCTCCTATGGAGCTGTCTTCATAGTTTACGAGAAAACTGCCCCCTGGCTTGTCAAGAAACTATGGTAGGTTTTAAACGTCCCAGAAACTCTTAAGCCTTGAAAGATATTTCCTAAAATGGTGTGAGTTTGAAAGATGGGGTGGAAAGAGAGGTCAGGGAAGTCACGGGGCACATCAGCATCCACTCATCCCTCTCTAACCTCACTGTCTCCTACTATGCCCCTCTTCACTGTCCCTCTGTCCTCTGTGTGCTGCCCTGTCCGATCCCAAACAGGCAAGTTCATGTCCTTGTGTAACATTGAGAGAAGGTAGGGCCGTGAAGCAGCTTTTGAAAGACAAAGACGATGGTTATTCTGGATTTGCTGGGTGAGGAACAGCAGGGTGTTTGGACCATCCCATGGGCCCAGGAGATGAAAATGAGCTAGCGTAGAAAGGGACGCATGTTTTCTCCCCGAGGGCTCGGCAAGGGGTGGAAACTGTGTGAAGGGGCAGTGAAGGATGCGCAGGGCCTTGGAGACACACTTGGCCCTGAGGATGCGACCACACGGATGCTCTCGTGGGCTGTGATGACTTCCCAGCGTGGGGAGCGTTTTGCCGGATCCGTTTATATATATTTGCCCATTTCATTTTCGTTCGTGTAAGTGGCATCATTTTTATAGGAGAGGCAAAGAGGCTAACGTCAAACAGCCTGCTCAGAGGTAAATCTATTGTGACAAGTTTAACCTGCATCTTTGTGATTTCAAGGCATGCGCTCCCTCAGCCTCGTCGCTGTGCCCCAAGGCACTGCAGCCTGCCCTGCAGGTGGCCCTGCTGGGGAGCTCTGTTACCACCTGGGGCCACGCAACCCTCTTTGCTATTGAGCTCATCAGACAGCTCAGATCTAGCTACTAGGATCTTCGTTTGGAAAAGAGACCATTGGCCCTGGCCTCAGACCTCAGCTGGTTAGAGCATAGTCTCGATTCACCAAGGTCGTGCGTTCAAACCCCAGTCAGACACATACGAAAATCAACCAACGAAGGCGTAAATAAGTGGAACAACAAATCGATATTTCTCTTTCTCTCTCTCTCTCCCCCTCCCTCTCTCCTTTTCTTCCTCTCTCTCTCTAAACAAAAATCAATGAAGAGAGACTGTTGAATGATCATCTACACTTAGTTGAAGAGAGAAGACGCTCATAAGAAAATGTTGAGGACAGAAATAGATGAATGGGGACAATAAGACACATGGATTCAACCTTCTCCTTTCCAGGTACTGTGCTCATGCGCACCTCACAGCACACACCTCTGATCTCCCAAATTCGGAGCTCTCTGAAAGCTTGGGGTAACTGGAATCGTTTTCTTCACTGTGCGGGGAGTTAACAACAGAGAGGGACCCTTCCATCTCTATTTAAACACACCCACACACGCCGTCTTCTGGGGCATGTCTCAGGGTCATCACAGATCCAGGTCAACGTCCACCTTCCAGAGTGTTAGGGCAATCAGCAGTCCCAAGGAGCTGCAAGGTTTCTTTAGTATGTTTTGAATTGTTACAGACTAAATTATGTTTGGTATCAATCTATCACTGTTTTTATTTCTCCCCCTCTCTCTCTTTGTGGTACACACACACACACACATGGGTGGGGGGGAGAGAGAAACCCGATACGTTTAAATAACTCTCAGCCACATCACCCCTCTTGAGAAACAGGTTTACAATAATACGTATAAAATTTAGATCTTTATTATGGTGCTTGTCTCCAAGTCTGCTTCCGTTCAGATTCACTTGCGTTTTTATCTTTCCCACAGACTCTGAGCTCATGGAGGTTAGGAAGTGTGTCTTATTCACTTTTAAAATTCTTCGCAATGCATGACAGCTTTTTGGAAGTAAAAGAAGAAATAAGTTGAATAGTCAAATATTTTATAGATATCCTCACTTTCGACATGCCGAGCAAAGGCAGGAAAGCTCTAGACATCCTGAAATTGACTGGAGGTGACATAGTCTGTGGGCCTGTGTCACGTGAGGAACAGGTGAATCACACATGTAAAGCATTTCACCCTGTGCCCGGCACTCAGTAAGGACCCCATGCATCAAAGATGCATTGTTGTTATTAAAATATATGGGGAGCTGAGGGAAGAGGGAATTGGCGAAAGTGTATGTAATGGTCTTCATTTCTTGGAGTCACCTTGGATGTGCTACTTGAGCTCTCTGACCCTCAGTTTCTTCATCTGGAAAATAAGAATACTCATGCTTACCCCACGAAGTAAGCACTGACATAGGTAAAGCATATAAAGCACTCAGAAAACTGCTTAGCACCTAGTAAGCATTTAATACATTCATTGATTCACTCAGCCCAGACTTATGGGGCATTCAGCGCTCCGTCGTACATGCTGGGCCCTGTTCTGGGGCCTGGGGACGCTGTAGTGACTGAAGCAGTCTCTGCTGTCATGCAGCTGATGGTCTAGGGAGAGGAGACAAGAGACAAATGAAGGTGTCACAGCACAGGTGGTGATAAGGACCAGGAGGAGAAACAAAGCAGGGGGAGGCATAGACAGTGAGAAGTTGGGGCTGTGTTAGTGACAGGGGATGGTTCTGCTTGGGCAGAGAGGGAAGGGAAAGAGGGACTGAACTGTGTGCTTGCTTTGGGGAAAGGCGCCCTGGGCAGAGGCAACGGCAGCTGCAAATGTCCTGGGGTGGGACCTTGCTTAGAAGGTTCAGGAGCAGGAAGGAGCCGAGGTTGGGGTTCTGGCAGAGAAGTCACGGAGGCCAGATCACATAGGGCCCTAAAGGCCATTCTTTGGACTTTGGCTTTGGCTGTGAGTGACTGGAAGCTTAGGGCAGATCCGTGACGTGACTGGGCCTAAGTTTTAAAAGCGTCACTTTGCAGGGAGGGGGTAGGTGGAATGTGGGCTGGTTGTTTTTACTAATCTCACTGTTAGTTTGTATCCCCTTGGCCTGGAGGGAGCAAGTACTATCCTTCCCTGGGAGGGAACCCGCTGTCCAGACCGAAACACACGACTAAATCCCCCAGAGGGACTGTCACATGGTGGAGAGAAGTATTTGGGGACCTGTGCATTTTCTTGCGATGTGGACTTTTCATCAGAGCCTATAATTTTTTTAGCCCTTGGTGGAGGTACCGAGAAGAATCTGGTTGGATTCTTTTTCTCAAAGAGCTGTTGGTACAGGTTTTAAATAACAGTGTGTTTGGTGAGTCCCTCATGGGCTTGTCAGTGTGGCCACCCATGAGGACTGACCCAGCCCCTGCTGGTGCAGAAACTTGAACTCAGAGGATGTGAGCACATGTGGACCTGGGGGTGTGCCTAAGTGCACATGGGCATGTGTGTGCTGGTGTGTGTGGTACATGTATGTAGATGGATGTGCACATGCATGGCCAGATATGTACATGTGCCGTGCACACATGGGCTCATTGCACATGTATGCATTAGTGTGCGTTGCATGTTGATGAGCAGGGGTAGCGTGTATGAACGTGTTTGGGGTAACATTAGGAAAAAACTCATCATCATCTCTGTCCTTGCTACTGTCACGGAAGGTCGAGTTGGAGAGATCCAGTACAGAAGCAGCAGGAAATAGCACAGACAGCTGTGGACCACCTTGCACCGGAAATTCCCTGCGAAGCGTGTTCTTACTACTCAGTGGTCACGTTTATGAAGTCCTCGGGTACTTTAAGCTTCAGTTCAAGGAGGCAGCACTGAAATACAGTCTGTTTTCCTCGTCCATAAAAGTTGAAGTGCAGAGTGGCACCCGTTTTAAGCTCCCTTCTGCCTAAAGTGCTAGCATTCAGATGCACGTGTTTGGAATTACAACCATCGTCGAAAAGGCCTCAGTAGAAACAGGCCCTAGTCCCAGCAGAATGCTGCCGGGCTGAACACCCGGCCAGGCCTCTTCAGACGGGGGCATTCCCTGCAGCCTCCAAGGGGCTGCGGAGCCGGGGCCGCGTGGCTCCACGCTCCTCCAGAGAAGTGACTAGAAGCCTGAAAAGCTGGAGGCTTTGGAGACTCTGCCCAGGTCACACCCGCCATCAGGCGTGGTGAGCGTGTGACCCTTTGCCTTCACCCAGGACTGCCCTGTTTGTATCATTCATGCACCCGTCCACGCATTCATTCACTCATTCACTTACTCATTTGTCTCGCTTGCTGTCCTTCCTTGTCCCTCTTCTCTCCCATCCTCTCCCTTTCTTTTCACCAACTCTTGCCTCGCCTCCTCCGACTGGGGCCGGCAAGAGCAGATGTCCAGGTGGGGACGACACCCAGGGGACACACACCCCACTCCTGCTGTCTGGTGTTAAATCTTTCATCTGATCTGTCAGACCCTTTTCCTACCCACAGATTGCTCCACCCTTCCAAGTCTCTTGTCCCAGATTCACAGGTGCCTCATGTCACAGTCCGAAAGCCTGGGCCCAAGAAGCGCTCATGACTCACGGAAAACCACATGGCTGCTCACGGCATGACCACTGTCCCCGAATAAAGCTCCAAGTCACCCCATCACTGGCCAAATGGCACCTGGAGTCTTCCCACAGGCCATTTATCAGGGAATCTTTAGACAAACTCTGGAGCTAGGCCCAGCGTTTTCCTTGGAACCCTGAAAAGAAGAAACGAGAGACCACACCTGGCAACTTCCAGGCTACGATCAGAGACCAAAATATGGGCTTAGAGTCGACGATGGACCTAGTACTTTATTTAAAATCCCTTTCCTTAACTCATCCAGACCACTGAAATCCTGTCTATAATAAAGTTTCAATTCTACTGCCTTCCTTAGCTTCCCTCTCTAAAACATTTGTTTACTATCACCTTTAAAAATTGTATTCAGCGTTTGGAGGACTTTAGACTTCAATACAACAACATTCAGTAAAAATTGAAGTGCCAAGGAGATTTGGAAATGAAGTAACTGGTAACAGCAGCTCTCACAGTGCTCAGTTTATCTTTGAGACTTTATCAAGGATTCCTGGGTGACTGATAAGTTGCTCTGTGTATATACGTGTGTAGACATTAATATTAAATATGACTATTAACTGCGAATATCAAGTCAAATGAATGACAAGTCGTTTTTGGTAGTGATTTTTCTGTTGGCACAAAAGCCCTAATGTGTGTCCTAAATGCCTTCCTGCCCTATGCTGGGTAAATGGCGGGTCGCTCCCTGGTGCCCCGCTGGGCCACTGCGCTGCACACCTAAGTGACACCCTCATGAGCAGGTGAGGAGCCTGTGAGCCCGGACAAGGCTGTTAGTCTCAAGGCACCTGCTCCCTCCTGTGACGGGAACCACCTTTTACTTAAAATGCTGGATCTGCTGCAGAAAGAAGCGAGCTTTGTGCACAAGTTGGTCTGGCTTCCAGGGTGAGTTAGGAAAAGAATCCGAGAGAGGGATCATCATGAAGGTGGAGACTCCGGCAGGTCCAGCAAGATGGCAGAAATTCAGCCCAACAGCCCCTGGGAATGGAAGGGGCTGTGAGCCTTTGTTCTAAGTCTATGAAAAGGGTCATTGCTGTAACAGTCTGCCCCATACAGGCAGCTGTGGATGGGCTATGAATAAATGATGGCTCATTGCTCATTAAAATCAAGGCAGGAGAAGTTTCAGGAAGCATGAGCTCTGAGGAGAACCCTCAAAATTCAAGAAACTTTATAGAGATCTGCACAACTCAAGTCCCTCCCCAAACACGGCACTGAAAAAAACCACAAAGGGGGCATTTTTCTTCAAAGGAGGCAGCTGCCCTTGGTCCCTTCTGCTGTGTTAGCCTTGGGCGGGTTCCTCAACCTCTCTGTGCATCAATGTCCTCGTCTGCAAATGGGATCAGAACAATGCCTGTCTCATGGCAGCGTGGCTCGGGGAAAGCGAGTGGCCGGTTGTGAAGCATACAGGGCCACACCCAGCACGCAGCGGGCACTGTGTCTGCTGTTCCTCTCGTTCAAATGCCCCTTCCTCGGTGAGCTCGATCCACACCCTGATGAAAGACCCTTCTGGTGTTGCCCACCACTTATACTGCAACTCTTTGTCTATGTGCTTCTCCCTCTTGGCTGTGAATAGCCCAACGGCAGAACTGGTCTTATTTATTTATTACCTTACATATCTATCTGGTGTGGGTGTTCTCGGCCCAATTACAGTTTGACTATGACTTCATTTTTATTTAATAAAATAAAAACTACCAAAGCAAAGACATTTTTAACAATCAGCAACAATCTTTTATTGTGTTTTAAAGACTGAAATCTGATTTTTTTTTTTTCGGATGTTGTTCAAAGGGCTTACAGATGCAAAGACATTGCAATACCTTGGGTTTGTTTGTTTGTTTTTTTGCCATTGAAACATTGGCCTTACTTGTGGCATTTTCTTGCTGCAAACCCTATAAAATATTTAGTTTCCTAAGCACCCTGAAGTTTAATCCTTCTAAAGAATCTCCCATCTGGAAATGTCAGGCATAATTTATTAACTCCCTCTTCTGCGCCCTGAGAGTTACAGCGCTGCATTTCTGATTGGACACGGAATTGCGTGTTCCAGGGAGATGTGGAAACAGACGAAGCTCTTTTGAGGTAGAGTTAAAAGCAGCATTTCTAGTTTGCAGCCCTGACTGGCAGCCCTCGTTTCTGCTTGGTGAGGGCTCATACGTGGGATGATTTCTGCTCTCAGGGGCTTCAGCCGTTCCCCATGCCTGAACTCTCCTCCAGGTACGGTGTCCCCCTACCTGGCCAGCCCTCTCCCTTCCTTCAAGCTGAAGGGGAACAGAAACTGTCACCCCGAAATACGCCTCTTTGGCACAAGGACTGTCTTGAGCTGGCTATTCTGAAGAAATGGGATCAGGAGACAAAGGAAAAGCTCTGACAGCAGAGTAGAAGTTAGCTTTTGTGAGACACACTTGTAACGGTGTCTCTTTCCCTACACCAGAGTGAATAAGGCTCTAGAACCTCTTGTCTGGCTTGCTGGACTGATTGATGGCGATGGTGGGCTCACTTCCCCTGAGTCCAACTTGTAGATATCATGTCGGCTCCCCAGGATGCTTACCGTTGATAAGGAGTTAATTTCCTGGGCTGGCTGCTGCCAGTTGGGGTCAGGGTTTTATTTTTGTATGTGGTCTGGTCATTGTCCATTGTATATGGTCTCTCGTGGTTTCAGATGGGCAGAAACAGCAAGGGAGAGCTTTTTTTCCTTTTTCAATGACCATTTACATTCCATATTATTTTGTATTAGTTTCAGGTGCCTGGCAGAATGGTTACAAAGCGTTCCCTCCAACCTTTCTGGTATCTACCTGATACTATACATAGATACTGCAATATTACTGCCTATAATGCACAGATTTTTGAAGCAAGACAATCTTAGGCCATAAACTGTCTACTGATGCTTCCTGTTGAAGAGCTGATGAGTTATTGGGGAAGTTCCTACAATGAACAGTCAGGTTATCTGCTCTGGCAAGAGTACCCTGGAATAGCAAAACCGTGTTCACGAAGGTAATGGAATGGTGAACAGTGCCCCAAGAGGGGCAGACGGGTAGCGCTGGTTTTCACTGGAATGAATTTGAGGGGAAGAGAAGGAACCAAGATTTGACACGCAACACGGATGTCCCTCAGTTTGAGTCCTTCCCCCCGGCCCTCAGCCACACATGGCGCTGTGAAAAAGGGGAGAACGTCCCTATTTTACAGGAAGAGGAGATTCAGAGTTTCAGTCAGGTGTCCAAGGTCACACGGCAAGTGCAGAACAGGTGGAATTCAAAGCCAGTTCTGCAGGACTCCAAAACCCCACGCTCTTTCCAGGGCGCCATGCGTGCCTTCCACACATTTAAATCTTACCCAACCACCTTTTCTCTGCCATGCATGCGTGTGGATGTGTAATAGGTATTTCCATGCGTATGTTTTTTGAGGGAAAATCGAAATATAGGGTAGTCCTTGGAGGGGCACAAAATAAGTACTTTTGGAGTGTAGATTTTTTTTTTCTGACTTTTTTTTAGGGATGAGCCCAGAATTTATACTTGTATCTGCCTTATTTCAAATATTCTGTCTACCCATAGAAGGCCCTTTTAGCTACTGAATTATAATAACACCTCTCTTCTTAATACATGTTCTTCCCATTTTTCTCCCCTTAAAAATAATGAGCAATGTAGGTAGAGTTAATTTCCAGTAATTAAATGTATGTGATTCTTGTGAATCCCTTCCGATTTTGCCAGCGCGGTGCAGTTTTCAAGAATGGAGATAAAATTCGCAGTTTGTCATCTACGCTGCTGGCATTTTTACTGAGCTGGCACACTCTCCGGAGAACATCCTTTTATCTTTTAAAAACAATTACAATTATAATTAGTACTGTTATTACTTTCTTCGCCACGGCAGGGGGACGCAGTGGCCCAGCCTCCTGGGAGAACGGGCTGCCAGGAGGCCCCCACGCTACCTTGATCTGAGCTGAGTGCAGGACAAACCTCAGGAATTATGCATTTGGTGGGAGCCCTAGCAGAGGGAGTGCCCCACTAAAGCCCTCATTTGGGGTGATTTTCTTCTTTTCAGCCGTGATGGGTGACCCGCTGTCCCAGGTGCCCTCAAATGCTGCTGCGCATTGGAATCACGTGGGGGGCCTTTGACGCTCCTGATGCCCAGGCTGCACCCCGGGCCAATGAAATCAGGAGCTCTGAAGGTGGGGGAGGCACGAGTATTTTCTAAAACTTCCCAGAGGACTCCATCGTGCAGTCAAGTTGGAGAACGAACGAACGAATGAATGAATGAATGATGGTACAGTGTAGGTATGTTTCCCAAAAGCCCTGAGAATCTCCGAGGGCAGCTCCAGATAGAGGTCTGGTGGAGGGTGGAGGGTGGGGAGGCAATGCTTGTGGTTCTGGGCCACAAAGGTGTCAACACTGCTACCAGTCCTGCCTCTGGGCATGTCAGGCCGGCTGTGCCTGGAGTGTGAGTGTGTGTATGCGCTGGACCAGCTGATGGCTTGAGTCCTTGATGGGCGCTTTGGACACCAGCCTCTGGGGTCTAAGGACCAGTGGGGATCAGTGTTTCCTGGAGCAACTGCTTTGTAGCTCTGCAGAAGCGGACGTGACCTTGCCCCTGTATAGCCCATGTCAGGCTGGAGAGACTTGTTTACTGACTTGGCCCTGAGATGCTGCTTGGGGAGGGAGAACCGCTCAAAGCTGAAGGTTCGCTTTGGCCTGCTTAGAAGCAGGGTACACAGCTTGAAAAACAGCTTCTTTTTTTTATCCTCATCCAAGGACATGCTTATTGATTTCAGAAAGAGAGGAAGAGAGAGAGGAGAGAAATAGCGAAGATTGAGAGAAATATGGCTCAGTTGCCTCTCGTACATGCCCCGACCAGGGACTGAACCCGCCACCTAGGCATGTGCCCTGACAGGGGATTGAACCTATGACCTTTTGGTTTATGGGATGACACTCCAACCAGCTGAGCCACACCGGCCAGGGCAGGAAGCTTTGTAATAGAAGCTACATGCCTCTTCAGCAGGCACACATCCCAGCAAGACCAAGACATACTGACCTCATTGATGGCTGAGGAGCTCTGGGCACATACAGGAACGGCGGGCAGAGCTAGCTGGAGCAGCCTGGACGTAGAGATTTCCTCTTTTATTATAATTTCTGAGGAAGATCTACTATGGATAGTTGAGATCTTTAACAGAAGAGTAAAATCAGCCTTTTTCCTATTTTTTTCCAATTTCAGCAGAGGCCACAAAAACTAAGAAACAAAACAATGGGTAAAAAAATATCCCATATTCTAAGATATGTTCTAACTGCTCACTCCGTCTGGCGAAGGACCATTTCATCCAGTGTGGAAGCATACTTTTGTAAAATACAAGGTCATGTTCTCGAACACTGTGACAATGTCAGGCTGCCCAAAATGTTGCTCATAAGTACAGGTTTCTGATAGCTTTAAAAATCATACCACTGAGCTGGGTCAAAATTTCCAGAATGCCAATGAAAAAGACTGATGGATTTAAGAAACAACACTGAGTTAATGACATCGGCCTAAATGAACTAAGGAGGATGGTTATAAATGTTATGACTTTGTTTGAAACATTGCCAATTCTTTAATGTTTGGGGGTTTTGTTTTGTTTTTTTTCCAGATTTAAGGAACACATTTTCTTTTTTTTTCTTGTAAGCGATCTAAAACTCACAGCAAATTGGGAAATTATACCTTTGTACAGAATTGAAATATTTATCATTCTCTCCCTTTATAGTCCCTCCAGAATTCAGAAACTCTTATGGGGTATTCCTATTTTCATGGAAATGGAGCTATTTGCATATGTTCAGTAAGAATCTGTTCTCTTTGTAACAAGGCACAATCAGAAACATCGGGCACAGCCCCAGCGCTTTGCCTGGAAGGCCACGTTTGAGGCTCACGTGCCCAGAATCAGACATGACGCAGACAGTTTTAAGGGACTCAGGCTGGCTTTATGAAGCTAGTGCAAGACGCCTTTGAAAAACCAGCCTGGTCGCTGCTGGCTTCCAGGGTTCTTATAGCCTCCAAGCTGAGTAAGGCAAGTCACTTCCTGGCAGGGACAGGTTCGGCAGAGTGTTTCGGAGACCTCAAAAGGAGAGGCATGCGCCCGGATCTCTAGGGATCGTGGGCAATGTCTGAGGGCAAGTCCTTGGCTTGGCTTCCAAGCCTTGAGAGGCTTTTGAAATTCCCGTGTGATGTTCCTTATTAAAAGTCCCAGCAAAGCAGAATTAAAGAGAGCCCATATGTTTTAATCACTATTCCTGCTGCACTTCTGTAGATAATCAGGCCAACTGTGATGAGACCAGAGTTATTTTGCAAACAAATTAGCCTGACTGTGATTATCTCTGGTAGAAGAAATAGGAGTGACTACCGAAAGGCACTGTCTCGGTAGAAAACCACAGCACGCCCTGTGGATATCCAAGTCTAGGCCTGTTCGTTTTCTCTGAGGTTTCGTTGTCTAGCTGTAAAACGGACTGGAGCCTGTATTTTTCTCGTTTCGCACATATGTAGCTACAGCTCCCCAAACTAACATTTCCAATTTCTCCCACCTTTCTGACTTGGAATCACTTAGAGTAAAAAGTGCCCCTTTCCCCAAAGTTCTGGATGGCTGGATGCAAACTTCAGAGAAATGACCACAGCCCATGCCCGGGCGATCTCTGGACCTGCTGTGTGAGCCACTCAGGAGGTTCACTGGAGCACAGCAGAGACCTCAGCAGAGACAGTCTAGCTGTAAAAAGTGCTTTGAGACCAATATCCAGAAATATTCTCCACTGGCCGCCCTCTGGACCCAGAAGCAGCCTAGAGTCTGCTGCGATCACTAGCCCCTGTCTGTCTTTTCTTTCCATGGAAATGCTTCTTATGCTGCACCTGATCGTTCACATCAAGCAGACGTTTAAGTTAGGTGGGAGCCCACCGGCCGCACCACCTGCTGAAATGAGACAACTGTTGAACTTGAACTGGCCTCTTCTCGGGATTAAGAGACAAGCTCAGTGAGACAGGAAGTCATCGAGCAGCTCCGTTTCTGGAAGGGGAAACCTCTTCAGGGAAGCTCCAAAGACAGGGAAGGAAGGGTGGCAGAACATGCCACCCCAAAATACGCCTTTTTGGCATGAGGCATATTTTGGGCTGCTTTGGAGAAACAGCAGCCACAGGAGCAGCTCGGAAAGCTGAGTAGCACTTACCCTGCTGCAAGGGAAGTTGAGGGTGTCTCCCTCTCTGTACTGGAAAAAGAAAGATGACTAATCACAAAAAACTTCTTAGAAATAAAGAAGGCACTGATTAAGGAACAACAGACCTTGGTCGTGTTTGCTCTGGTCTCCCCCACATCCTTTCTGTCTTTGATTTAGCTGAAGCTGGTATTGAAGCCTGAATTCTAAGCCATCTCTTTAAGAGTTACTCCTTTTTCCTGGGGTCTCTCTCCTGAATACATGAGGTGTTAATAAACTTCAGTTTGTTTCTCTCTCCTTAATTTGGCTTCGGTTACAGGAGCCTCCGCTGAGAACTTAGCAGGGTGAATTGTTTTTTCTTCCTACAGAAGAAATTGGAATCTTTAGTTGGGAGAGTGGTAGCTCGATCTCTATTCTTGTCTACTTTTCCTTTCTCTTTCTGGGCAGCAGAGTAGCCAGAATTCAGACTAACATCCAATGTGTTCTGGTCTCTGCTGGCAGATTACCCGATTGGTTTCCAGTTGATTTCCTAGCATCCCCAAACTAGGAATCCGTAGATTCCTCTACGTTCCACAACAACATCCATGAGTACGTACTCTCCATTGCACTTGGTAAAAACATCCTCCTATGTGCATACTATTCCATCCCATATTAATTTTTTGGTCTACCCATGTCTTCTGTAATAAAGATAGCTAACTGGTCTTACTCATTGTCACTTGTTTCATGTCCCTTTAGAACTGCAAAAACTCCTGGAGCAAGACTCCATCCAAACTCCCGCGCTGGACCCTCGGCATGGCTCCTGGCAGCCTAAGGTAAGTGTCACTGGGGACAACCAGGCTTTGTGAGTTCCCATCTGGAAAAGCTCAGGACTGGCAAAGAAGTTAGCGTTTCTTCTAGCCAATGCCTGACATTGGGCCCCTGACCTCCCTGTCATAGAGTGATAGAGCACTTCCCAAAAAGGGCTTCCAATTGGGAGTCCTTGTCTGTCCCTTCAAGGGGTGTATGTACTTCTTTCAACTCAGGACTGTCTTTCTCAGGGACCCCAAAGCCATCAGGAAAGATAGGGCCTCTCTCCCATGTCTGTGGGGGGCTAGAATCCTCACTTCAGTGACTGCCGACTGGCCCACCACGTCTATACTGATCTACCCGCTGTAGTTTTTTACTTCTCCTCTGGCTTAAGCCTCCGCTCACTCTGTCACTCCTGTCTTCTCACCTGAAAAGTCCCAGTCCTTCCGCAGAACGGAGCTCAGCTCTTTCCCTCCTGCCCTAGTTGCGGAATAAATCTGTTTTCGCCACTTGGACTAATGTCCACCTTGGCTAATCTTTGACACCCCTGGCAGAGGCTGGGTTCGATAAATAGTTGACCGCTCTATTGGCAAGACCCATTCGGGCTCACGAGTGTGGCACGCCAGGCAGCACGCATGCGCTCATTCACTCATTCATTTATTAATCGTGTCCCGGGCACTGCAGTGTGTGATGGCTCTCGTGGGGTCACGTGACTCACAGAGGGGAAGACGTAAGACTTCAGAAACCACCTCTCACTGTGGCACTTTGTCCAGACATTGTTGTGCATGGAGGGATTGACGGAAATTGGCCAGGCCGAGATATGATTGCAAGGGTCTTTTATGGCGTTAGAAAATGTAATACGTTCTTTAAATTTTGATGACGGGTTGTCAAATCTCATTTTTAATGATTTCATGAAATGGACAAGTGAGAAGTGATTTTTATTTTTTTTGTGCCTGCTTTCTAGATTTACTGTTTCCAAATGTTTAGGGGGTTGGGTTAGTATCTGCTGTTCAATGTCGTGTTGATTATAGACACTGAGTAAAGGGAATCCCATTTTAACCTTGCAGAATGAGTTGCAGGTGTGTTCCTTATTTCTTTGCCTAAATATCAAATCGTGAGAATCTCAGCCTTTCGATTACATGCCAATACGACATGAGATGCTGATGATCTGTATTTGATTTGCTAATTGCTCATGTGTCGTCTCTCCCCTCCTTTCTCACCTAAAGGTTGCATTTACATAAAAGATACTCAAGGCTGATACTTTCTCATCAAAGTGGCTTGTGCCCTGACCATTTAAATTACAAGCTGTGGTAGAGAGGACTAATGACATCTCAGGAATCCTGGATGCAGGCTTTTGCACTGTCATGAAAGTCATTGTCATACGTAGCTATTAAATTCGAATGTCTCCATTACTGCATGTGACAAGCCTCCGCTTCCACACCTTCTGTCTCTCCCCACCCCCCACTGACTTTTGTAATCCCTTTCCGCCTAAGGAGGAGAGATGGAAGAATTACACTACACTCTGTGCAGTCCCCTCAACTGAACTGTGCATCTGGACCCCCTGAGGGGTTTACACACCCACTCACACACTCACACACTTCCAGAGAGACAAATTCAATACATCAAAGTTGAGGCCCAGGAATTTGCACGTTCGTAGCTTCCCAGGTGCTTTTGATTGGAAAGCGCTGGTCTGCTGAACAGTCAAGCAGGTTATACAGCAGCTGTCTCATTACCATACACAAATAATACCCCAGCACTCAAGGCTCCTGCAAAGATAAGGGCCTTTTTCCCCGCGCTGGACTGATGCTACTAACTGTTCTTCCCTCTCAAAGGCCATGTTAGGGTTCAAATTCCTCTGTATACCCCCCAACTGTGACTCTACCATCAGCAACTACAACACCAGGAGATGGGAACACAGTGTTAAAAATTAAAAAAAAAGACACCATTCTCTCAGTAGGAGAAACAGTCAACCTGTTCGCAAGATTTTGTTTGATTTTACTTTTTTTTTTTTTTAAGTTTTGGCTCCCCTAAAATAAACTGAAAGACAAGGATTCGATGCCGGTGAGGGAGTGGGGAAAGTGAGACTGGGGAGGGAGAAAAGCTAGTTAAGGGGGGTGTCATCGCGTAGGTGACCACTGTAGGGGCCTGGGGCTCTGGGGGGCAACTGGCTGTAGCCCTCTGTCCAAGGAGGCTGAAGAGGACGTAGTTCTTAGGATGCTGAAAGGTGTACGAGGCTCTGTTGATTTGGGGACAGGTTCCAAGTCCTTCGGATTAAGTGAAGTTGGGCTTCCAGATTCTTCCATCTTCCTTTTCTATTTTCCCCCATGTGGGCATCCTGGGTCCTCACAGCTGATTTCCTGAGGCAGCAGCCCGGACCCCAAGATCATGGCTCTTTATTTTTTTATAGCCTGCTCCACTCACACATGCCTGTACCCATAATCCAAACCACATACATAGCTGCCAGGGAGGATTGTAATCAGATAAACGAATGCATAATTCAAGTTTAATCATAGATGTCCTTTGAAAATCCACTTCTGATCTAATTACAGGGAAAGAGAGTCAAAGGAAGAATTCACAGTAAGTTAGGGACTTGGGCTGTGAAAGTTGTCAAAAGCAAGAAGGTTAATCTGTTATTCTAAGCAATTTGATGCAAATTATCAACCCTGCCTCAAAGAATAGAAAATTAAGCAGCATAAATGAATCTAGAGAGGAAATTACCTCTAATTGGAAATAGACTGGTGTAGGGTTTTTCACAAATTCAAGTCACATAGAGTCCTACCTACCTCTTTCCAGGGGGGTATCCAATTGATCATATAGGTGGAACAAAGGACATAGAAAAGAGAGAAGAAACCCATCTAAATCAGCAAATCTCCAAGGCAAGGTCAGTGTCATGAGTCTGGGAAAAGGGACTTTTTCAAATTCTACTCCTTTTTGTGATTCTTCTGCATTCAAATGTGCTTCTTATTTGTATACTGCCAAGAAAGATTCATACTCCCAACAGGACTAAACTGGGTAAATGAATTGTGTGGAGAAACCACGAGTCTAGATGGATGTGAACCCTAAATATTTAATCCAGTCTGAAAACAATGCAGAAGCTGCAAAGCTGGTGAACCAGAGATAAGCCCTGTTGTGCACTTGGACAACCTTCAGTTGACCCCCACCCAGGGCTTAGTTCACCAAAATGTTTCCCCTGACTCTGCCTCCAGTCTGTGAGGTTCATGGTTGACCAGGTCAGTCTGGGAACTGTCCGTGAATTTAATTCAGAGTAGATTCTGTCTAGTGACTTCAGAGATGACACCTCTACACAGGGGGACACCAGTTCAAACCTTGGGGACATTCTGGACTTGGGCAAATGCTGTGGGGGTGATCTCTTACCAACATCAGCAGCACCTTACCAGACGAGAGTCTGAGAAAACTATTTGGATAACATCGGTGTTTAATATGGTTCAAGCCTCTTATTTCCATTGCTCCTTAGAGAAGTCATTAGGTTTCTCACTAGATAGATACTGAGTTTTTAAAAAACAGATTTTATTTATTATTAGAGAGAGGGGGAAGGAAGGGAGGAAGAGAGGGAGAGAAACATCAATGTGTGACTGCCTTTCACATGCCCCCCACTGGGGGCCTGGCCTGCAACCCAGGCATGTGCTCTGACTGGGAATCGAACCAGCAACCCTTTGGTTCGCAGGCCGGCACTCAGTCCACTGAGCTACACCAGCCAGGGCATGGATACTGATTTTTATAACTTGATTTACATTTAGGAATTTCAGGTTCTTGATCGAGGTTGATGTCTTTCTGAATCCACATTATTGCATATTTCTACTGGCTATGCTAACCATGATATGTGCTTAGAAAGTATTGCTTTGGATAGTTATGTTAATTGCTATAATTTTCTTCTGTCATTTTGAATGAATTTCTTCTTTGAGAAAACAAATTCATGATCACTATTCTGCCTTACAGTTTTGCAGTAAATTACAGTATATTGAACTAAAGTGTTTCAGTTATAACGTAGAAAGGAGAAAATTGTCAAAATTTACTACCATACTAAAATAGCTTAATGTTCTTTGTCTTTTATAAACATCAAACTTAAAACAAGTAGCAATAATGAATGACTTTGGTTTCTGTTTGCAAACACAATCAATTTTATTTGTCTGCGTTTTTTCAGTCTGCATGAAAACCATTGTTCCTTCTGTGACAGTTCAATAATCTAAATATTGTCATCCTGGCCTTTGTTTTAAATTAAACACACCCAATACATATTTATGGAGTGCCTACAGTTGCTGGGTGCTGCAGGAGACCTAGAGGAAATAGAAGTGATTTTTGTCCTTAAATATTTAGGTTCACAAGGCGATATAAAGATTCGGCTTCAGGAGTCATTTTCTAGATATTTCCACAAATGTTCTTACTTGTACCATTCAATAAATAACTTCTCAAGTTAGAGAAACTACTTTAGGTAGATAATCAGGGTGTATTATAAGGCAGATCCAAAACTGAGACATTACTACTTTTCAAGGAGTGGGATTCCTGGTTAGCTTGACTAATCTAAAAATCTACTTTCATATTTAAGCCCATCTGCCTCCCTGTAGTTTCCAGGCATATGCTGTCGTTATATGCATCAAAAACACGTCTATTCCCACTTCCTCAGGATACTTGAGAATTAGCTCTATGGTCAGGCAAATCATTAAGTCAATGAATTCACAATCGACTACAAATATTAAAATTTCTCATGATGACCACTGTTAAACACATCTAACCACTTATGTTTGGGCAAAATTAGCTTTTTCGACCCAGATGTATTTCACATTCACTCAGTCATGTGAAGGGGAATCGCGGTCCACTTGGTCTGTTGTTCCAGCTCACCGAGGTGCTCTTGGATCCTGGCTCAGTCACATGGTGGCCCTCACCCCAGTTTTAGGTCACACGCACCTGAATCAGCATTCCATAGATGTCTACGTCTTTTAGACAAACTTGGAATGAGTCTGGGCCAAGGAGATCCTGCAACATGAGTTAGAAACCCTTTCCCACTAATTACAAACCCGAGTAGCCATAGTATCCCCACTGTGTTCATAGATTATCGTGAGAACCTTTATGTAACGTCTTGCTAAAAATCCAAATAATGCCCTGTGAACCATGTTCTCTTTACCCATTTACACAGCTTACATTTGAAAGTGCTATTATTTGCATTTTCTTAGCTATGAAGTTGCTTTATAAAATTGAAGCCTTTCTACATATTCAAGAAATCCAGCAGCTTTAGTAAACTTGCCAAAAAAAAAGTCAACAAATTTCCAGAAGTTCCCTTTTTGCTACAGAATGAAAATATCTAGTAGTTTTCTTAAAGTAGAAAAGGACTAATGTTTTTGAGGGATATTTTTGCCTCTGAGGGGCTACGCTCGGGTCGAGAGAACAAAGTCCCCTTGGTGTTGAAGAACTGAACCAGGCTCCTGAGCACAGTGAGAGCCAACGCTTGACAGAGCCCAACCCCTCCGTGAACTTTATTCCACACTTGGACATAAGCAATTAATATTTTTGTGAAAATCAAACACCAGCCCCCACTCCCATTTCTTTGAAATTCAAAGTAGGATTAACCACGAATAGATTAGTCCGCTAAAAGGAGGTTTATAGGTACCCGTCAGGTTTTTAGCAATGTGGATACTTAGATAACCTGAAATAACTGAATTTGAGAAGACTTTCTTTTAAAGTGGTAAATGAGCCAGAAGTAAGCGTGCAAAGGAGCAGAGCAACACTTTTAACTTTTAAGAGCATGATTTGAAGATTATTTCCTTTGGGGAAATAATTTTAATATTGATTAGTTTTAATTTAGGAAAGTAAAATGAAAATTCTGTGTGGAATCAAAGAGTAGTACATATGACCGTGTAAAATTGCTCTCCTTGAAAAGTGGAAATTGAAAAACCAAGCTGATCTTCAAAACCTTTTTCAGCACTAAAGATGCAGATTTGCCCTGGCCAGGTAGCTCATTTGGCTAGAACATTGCCCCGATACGCCAAGGTTGCAGGTTTGATTTCCGATCAGGACACATATAGGATTCAACCAGTGAATGCATTAGTAAGTAGAATGACAAATCGATGTCTCTTTTTCTATCTCTCTGTCTTCCTCTCTCTCTAAAAAAAAAAAAAAAGAGAGAGAGAAAGAAATCAATGAAAAGAGACTGTTGTAATGTAAATTTCCAGTGGGACAGAGGACACCCAGGAAAAAATATTGAGGGCAGAAGTAGATGAATAAAAAGAGTAACAGACATGGATTCGGTCTTCTGTGTTCCAGGTACTGTGGAGCCACTTCGGGAACATTTTATTCTACCTGTTTCAGCATCACTGCCTTCGCCGTTCCAGGTATTTTCCCAGAAGCATTTTCAAAGTAAACAACTTGGCCACAAACACTTTCATGGCAGAACTAATTGGTGGTAAGGCCCTTTTGCCATACAGGGTAAAACGCTGGTTGACAGTCTGGTTTCATTTCATTTCTGCATGGACAAAGTTCTCACAGCACTCCTGCGTTTACCTCTTAGACATCATAACCCTCATCGTGATGTGGACAGAGGTGAGTACCTGCGCTGCTCGGAAAATAGTGGGCAATAACTATGTCTGTGGGCTCAGTAGAAAATGCAGTGATGAAACTTCCTGAGCCAGGCTGCAAACTACACTAGAAAACCATCACGTAGCAGTTTGCAGGTCCTTCACTAATACTGCATATGCTGCACTCAATAACAACAGACTTGTGACGATACGCAAATATGGATCAATTAGTAAAAAAGGAAAAAAAAGTAGAACAAAAGCCTTGGAAGATGAGTTTGGCCAAATAGCCTTAGGGTAAATTAGTTCTGCGGTAAAAGTCCTTGCAGCCAAGACAGTTACTGAGATGCTGGAGGCGAAAGTACGGGACTTGTTCCCTCGCCCCCTGAAAGCCTATGCCTCCTCCAGAAGTGCTGTACCTGGGCTTGCAGACCATGGCTTTGCTTCCTGCTGAAACAGTAGTGGTTTGCGGGCAGAATCCACAGGGACTGGGTAGAACGCTGACCTGGAGTAGCAGACCAGGGAGTGGGGAGGCCCAAGGAAGATGCCACAGGGCGGGTGCTGTTTGTTGAGACAAGGCCTGGGAGGACACGATGGACTCCTTGTCTTATTTGGTTTTAGACAGTTTTGTTGACTGATATTTTATTGAGTTATGACTCTTGGCCATTTTATCAAATAGAGATGATTATTGTTGCCTAAGGTAACATTATTTCCAAACTAATATTCCCTTTTAAAGGGTTATGTTTTCTCACCCTTAACCCTCAAACCCTCTTAGCAAACAGCTTCCCACGGACTCAAAGTCATGCTCAACTTTTACTGTGATGTGATGAGTGATCACATACCCAAGCTCATCACTATTAGAAGTGGGGAATCTGTTCTTTCAGAATGAAACAGCCTTAGCTATAGGAGACCCTGACCCACCTCTACGCTGTTTCTCTCTGTGGCCCCCACAGAGAAATGCAAGGAAGGGGCCCAGTGTCTGGTGTGCCCGCCCCAGTGCCTGGCACACAGAGCTTAGTAACCGGCTGAGGGAATGGAAAACAGCACGTTCACTGATTACATTTTATAAGACATTTAAAGAGAAAAGAGGTGTTTTCTCTCTCTCTCTCTCTCACACACACATTTCTGTGTATTAAATTATTTCTCAGATTTCCTGTATCTCTTAGACCTATTTTATTACATTTCCATATATACCTTTTCACTAATAACTGAAGTGCTTAAGGGGTAAGTTTATGACCACAGGTGTGAAACTCTTAAACGTTAAGTCACTCCTTTCAAGGGCTCCCGGAATCACCTGTTCCGCATTCCGCAAAGTCCCGACTTCTCCTGCGTCTAGGCCACACCTGGATAGGCACACAGGTGGTAAACAGGTTAGCCTGGGGCCTTTCACTGGCGCTACATATCCGATCTGCCACTAGTGCGCGTTTCTGGGCCACACTGTGCGCCCCCACCCCTTCAAGGCACGGTTAGTGTCACAACGCCATTGGGGGCTTTGGGGTAGCTGGAGTGGGAATCTTGCAGGAGACGCCCACCACGGCCTCAATTTCAGGCTCCATCCTCACCCCGCCCACCATCCCCAGCATCCTTTGCGCCGGCCGTGGATCCCACCTCCCCACCCCCACCCCACCCCGGCCACCCCCACCCCGTCCCAGGCACCCCTGCGGCAGCACGGGCCTCGGGCGTTGCGGGCCGTGTGCAAGGCAGTCTGGCTCGGCGGGGCTGTTAGGATTGGGAGGGGTTGCTGCCCGGCTGTCCCTCTGGGTCACCTTCCCCTGGACCTTTCCAGCACGTGCAGGCTGGACCTTCAACACTGGGCCGTAGGAAAGGCCGAGGTTGTCGTCAGGCCACACACAGTTCTGCGGGTAAGGGCAACAGGGACCCTCGTTGACACCTGCCCTTCGCGTCCGTCTGCCGAGCCCTGGGGCGCGAGGGCCATGGAGGGACAGGGCCCGGTGTTGGCAAGAGGCTGAGTGGAAATGGGACTTGCCAACGGTGGGCAGGGCCTTGTCGTTTCATATCGTGGGCGGGGGTGCCTCGGAACCCCATCGGCAGTAATCAGGCAGGGGGAGTTCCTGGAGTACCCACTGGTGGCAGGGGCAACTCAAAGGCCCTGCCCTAAAGCGGCTTCCTTTCCTAATGCGGGGAAGCTCCTTTTCTTTCTTTTTTAGTGATTTTATTGGGGTGACATTGTCTAATAAAATTATGTAGGTTTCTGGTGTACAATTCTGTAATACATTGGCTGTATATTTACGTTCACCACCTCAAGTCGTCCCTTTGTCCGGCCAGGTGAGCTCTCTTCCAGATTAATGAGGATTTGGAGGGGGAGGGTGTTTCCCCAATCATAAGCAAGTAATGAACTCTCTGAAAAACTTTGCCACCATTTATTGTGTAACACAAATATCAATGAGTATATATGTGATTTAATGTAGATAGATACAACTTCTAATAAGTTAAACACACAGAGTTACATTAATAACATTCACAGGTGTTGTCCCTGCATTCAAACTCCATCTGTCTATC
>VMDR010005717.1:0-49635 GCA_007922815.1 Macrotus californicus
ATCAACTTAAGCACTTCACTGAAATCATATTCTGGATATATTGAGATAACTGTATAATTTTTCTTTTTTCCTGCATTAATGTGGTGAATTACATCACCAGGTTTTCTGAGGTTAAGCTATCTTTGCACTCCCAAACATACCTTTCTTTATCCTTATTTATTTTAGCTACATTGTTGAATTTGGTTGGCTAATTTCTATATGTATTTTTTCCTGTTCTCATCTGGTTGTACAATTGAGGCATATTCCTCCCATAACCTGTATTGAAGGCAACATCCACCGTGAATCTGCTTATTGCCAACAAGGCCAACTCAGTGACAAGTTCTGAGGACCTGCTACGCTGAAAGAGTGCTCAGAGCTGGAGGGATGGCAGCATCTCCGAAAGGCACATTGTGGGTGCAAGTGGAGGCAGTGGGCTCCATGTTGTTAGGCTTATACCCCAGCTCTGCCTCTGAAAATCTCTGCGGCCCTACGAAAGTATTTTTTTTTAATCCTCACCTGAGGATATGTTTAGAGGGAGGAAGGGAGAGAGAGAGAGAGAAAGGGAGAGAGAGAGAGAGAGAGAGAGAGGAACATCGATGTGATAGAGAAACATTGATCCATTGCCTCCTGTATGTGCCCCAATCAAGGGATCAAACCCACAACCTTTGGTGTATGGGATGATGTTCCAACCAAATGAGCCACCCAGTCAGGGCCCTATGGAAGTTATTAACCATTTTGCACCCCTACAGAAGTTGCTTAACCTCTGGCCCTCAATCTCCTCATCTAGGTAATATGACTGAGATTAGCGCCCACCTCATAGGGCTGTAAGAATCAAATAAGGTGATGAATACAAAGCACACAGCCAAAGGTAAGGCGAGTCATGACAACTGGGAGCCACGATTTACTGACACTCACTGATGCTGGGCCCTGGGCCCAGGACTTTTCATTCAGTTCCACATTTAGGTCTCTCAGGAGCCCTGACAGCAGGCAGGCATCTTAGTAATGAGAAAACTACCCTTGGCCCTTGAATGAGGGAGTTAGGGGAGCTGACCCCCTTTGGAGCCAAAAATTCACTTCTGACTCCCCCAGATCTTAACTACTAATAGCCTACTGTTGATGGGAAGCCTTGCCAGTAACATAAACAGTCGATTAGCACGTATTTTGTATGTTATGTGTATGATACAGGGTCTGACACAAATAACACCCCTTTTTATGACAAAATCTTTTATTACAAAATCATAAGCATATGATTCTGTAACATAGCAGTATCACACTCAAGCACACCATGTGACCTTTCAGGTGATATGTTCAAATTAAAACTATAAATTATTACACCCATATTATTACCCTACCAACCACACTCAGGTAGGCCTTATTTCTGCCAGACGCTGTATACTGTATTTTTACAAGAAAGTAAGCTAGAGAAAAGAAAATGTTATTATGAAAGTTATAAGGAAGAGGAAATACATTTACAGAACTGTTTGTATTTATTGGGAAGGGTCCACATGTAAGTGGACCCGCACAGTGCTAACCATGTTGTTTGAGGGTCGATGTGTAGCTCTGACCATGGGAGGGGCCCACACATAAGCCTCTGTGACAGGGGCGGACATTGACGTACAGGGAGGGGGGATGCCTTGCGTCATGTCTTTCCAATTGTAGGACCAGTGCTGTTTCAGACCGAGTCCACAGCTTTCTTTACTTTGCCTTTCTGCTTCCATTTTATTGTTGGGTTAAAAAAAAATTAAAGGCAGTCTTCACTAGTTCCTTAGCAGTAGGAGGCCTTTGTGGGTTCTGGGAGGGGGGGCGTAGTGTTGATCTCCAATGGTGTGTGTGTGTGTGTGTGTGTGTGTGTTTTGTCCCTTTTCGGAACAATTTATTTTATACCTTGAAGCCTTGTGCTGGTTTTTTGTTGTTTTTTTTTTGTTGTTACAAAGTATCCCCATTTCACAAGTAGCCTCAAGCAACAATTAGTCCTGCATGTAATTTCAGAATCAAATGACAGGTTTGGGTGAGAACCGTGCAAGCAGTTTGGAAGCAGATGTAGCCCGAGGTGAAGTCACTCCCTGTGTTCAAGGGGAGACTGGGAGGGGGTGGAGGGGGGAAGGGTGGGTGCACGGCCTGGTGTATGGCCCAGAGCGCTGAAGTAGGAGCCAAAAGAGTGGAGTCCATTTGGCAGACAGAATAATGACCACTGAAGACTTCCATACCCTAATCCCTCCGGAACCTGTGTATATATTACCTGACGTGGCAACAGGGACTTTGCAGGTGAGATAAAGTTAAGGAGGTTGAGATGAGAGAGTGTCCTGGATTGTTCAGGTGGGTGCAATCCAATCACCGGAGCCCTCTCAGGTGGAGAAGCTTTCCTGATGGTGGATAGGGTGTGCTGATGGAAGACAGCACAGAGAGGTGCAAGGCTGCTGGCTTTGGTGATGGGGGAAGGGAGCCACGGGCCAAGGAATGCAGTGGGTTCTAGAAGGTGGAAAAGGCCAGGAAATGGACTGTCCCCTCGAGCCCGGACAAGGACCGCAATCCTGCCGACACCTCCGTCTTCGCCCAGCAAGGCCTGTGCCTAACTCCGGTAAGTTACTCGGTTTGTGTTGCTTTAAGCCTCTGTGATAGTGGTGATTTGTTACAGACCATAGAAAACCAATGCAGCCTGATGCCAGCTCTGGCTTTTGTCAGTTCTACCCCTTGGGCCATGCTGCTGAAATCAATGTGAGCCTCAGCGCCTCCATCAGTAAAATGGGGACATAACCCTTTTTAAAATAATCCCAGACACGTTAGGCCAGGCTGGCCCTCAGGGACATGTGGAGTCAGTAAACCGTAATATACAAATGTGTGACTCTGAGTCAGCAGGCACCCAGCAAGCCGCCTCCCCTCGGACCTTCCAGGTGGACTGAGGCCACATCTCTCTGCCTTCTCAGAAGCAGCCCGTACCTTTCCTTCTAGGTCCACACGTCTGCTTCAACTCAGCCCAGCTGAAAGGGTGGACTCTGCTAGCAATCATTTTCTTTAAGCATTTTATTTTTTTATTTTTAGAGAGAGGGGAACGGAAGGATAAAGAGGGAGAGAAATATCAATGCGTGGTTGCCTCTTGCGCGCCCCCTACTGGGGACCAGGCCGCAACCCCGGGCGTGTGCTTGTTATCAATCACTTTCCGCAGTCCCTACTGCACACCCCACGCAGAGGGCTGAGGAGTGCTCAATCCTCGCTGCTTGCTGGAGTCACAGGGAGCCTTTTGAGAACACAGAATCCCAGGCCCCACCCCAGACCCACTGAATCCGAATCCCCGTGAGTCCCTGCAAACTATCACTTTGCAAAAGAACACTAGGAAGAATACAGACAAAATCGTCATTTTGTCTGTATTCTTCCAACAGATGCAGGCCTTGTCTTACTGCACCCCACTTTATTGTGCTCCCCGGGTGTTGCATGTTTTGAAAGCCGAAGGCAAGACCCTCCACCAGCACAAAGAGCACTACTTGCTTCATTGCTGTGGTCAGGAACTGGACCCGCAACACCTCTGAGGTGTGCTTGTAGTCATGCATCGTTTCTGCATCATCTGGGGCATGTCATTTGATCTTTCTGGGTCTCGCTTTTCTCATGTAAAACCTGAAAGTGTTGAACTGGTGATCTCGAAGTTTCCTTTTATAACTGGAGCTCTTTCATGTACACTGGTATCTTCCTTTCATTTCCTGAAGACACCTTAGGGTTCTATCCCGTCTCCGGGCCACAGTGGCAAACGTCTGTTCTCTCTGCGCAAGGCTGTCCTTGTAGATTTGGGACCCTGGGGTGAGTCTAAACCAAGAACTGTGGTGTGGCCCAGAATCTGTTTTGAAATGTGTAAACATGTTTTTAAATCTTAAAAAGGTAAAATAAAAGCAATGCCCTCAGACATTCTGATGCACAAATGAAAACCAGTGCCAAGTGGCAGGGAGGGGGTGGGGGGTTGGAGGGTGGGGATGGGGTAAGAATCCAGAAAGACAGAAGAGTCAACCTCCTCCATCTCAACAAGGATAAACTCATCCTGCTCTGCTATATCCTAAGGTTAGGATGCTCTGTTTGGACCAGTCTATAATTTGTTGAGTGTTAGATGAGATTAAAGGGTCCTGCTTCTCCTGCCTCCTTCTTGAGTGTAAACTCTTAGCAGGCCAGCCTTCCAGGACAAAGTCGTCACATTAAGAGAAAGATGAAGCCCAGAGAAAAGAAGTGACTGCTTCAGAGTCACACCTTCTGCCCTCATAACCAGAGTGATTCATCCAGTCATGCCCAGTGTATCAGTCAGGATAGGTTAAGCTGTGCTACAGTAACAGACCCCCGGATGCAGCGAATGTAAAAGAGGCAGCTTTATTTGTCACTCATGCTACAGGTCCACCATGGGCTGGCAGGGGCTTCTGTTTGTTGTAATCATGGAGGGACCATGGCTGAGGGGTCAGCCAGTGTTTCAGATAATATGGGTCCCTGTGCCAGAAAGAGTGAGAGAGCTTTGGAGGGTTTAGCATTCTGGCCTGAAGGTCACACACATCACTTCTGCTCACACTCATCAGTAGGAAGTAATCACAAGGCTCCACCCAACTACATGGGATAAGAATGAAAGGAAGTACAAACCTACCATGTGCCTAGATGGCAGAGAGCTGAAAATATTAGTATTTGGTGAACAGCTCTATTGCTCATCACACCCATCCTGCAGGTCCAGTGCCTCTGCCAAGCCTTTCCTCACTCATAGACTACAGTCCTGAAAGGTCTATTTGACTGGAACTCTCATATGCCTTCCACTCTCATCCCTCAGCATTTTATACATGCCAGGGTTGGCGCTTCATCTTTGAACATCTGACACCTAGTATGGGCTTGGGTGCTGAATCAAATGAGTATGGGATAAGTTAATGCTGCTTCCAAATATACATGGCATTATATATTTTTTTTACATCTGTAATACACCAACACTATTTAAATGATTAAAAAATTATTTAGCCCTGGCCGGACAGCTCAGTTGGTTAGAGCTTCACTATGATATATCAAGGTTGTGGGTTCAAACCCCAGTCAGGGGCACATACAAAAATCAACCAATGGCGACCCTCCCCCTCTGGCAGCTGTCAGTCTGTTTCATGTACCTATGCTTCTGTTTATATTTTGTTCGTTACTTTATTGTGTTCATTAGATTCCACATATAAGTGAGTCATGTGTTATTTGTCTTTCACTGACTGGTTTACTTTACTTAGTATAATATTCTCCAGGTCTACCCATGCCATCACAAAAGCCTCTTAATGTTTCCTGAACACCATGAATTTCTCCAGGGGACTTCATGGCCAGAACTGATCACATTCAACTATCCAGGGAAGAAATAGGCAGCATTCTGCAGGACATGGTGGTAAACCTTAGCCCCAAGTCTTCATGATTGACAGGCTCTTTTGCATGACTCAAAGAAAGAATTATTTAGAAAAAGAACTTCAAGACTTCTGGTCAAGATGGAGGCATAGGAGACATACTTTGCCTCCTCATGCACCTGTAGAAAGAATTACAGCTAGATTTCAAAATAAATAACATCCAGAACTGTCAGAAAATCGAGCTATATGGAAGTCCAGCAATCAAGGATTTAAGGGAGCCACGTTTATCCAAATGGGTAGGAGGGGCAGAGTTGTGGAGATGGGCAGAGAGGCCCAGAGTCATGGTTTGGTGTGCAGAGGCAGTGGTGGCGGCGGCAGAATGGATGACCCTGCATTCATGTAAGGTGGGTAAAAATCAGGAGGGATACCTTGGGAACAAGCAATCCTAGCCCCAGGCCAGACCACACAGCCCAAGGTTCAGTGATGGAAAGATAAATCCCCATAACTTCTGGCTGTAAAATTCAGTGGGGGCTTGGGTGGCAGAAGACACTGCTGGATTTCAGGAGACTTAGCTTAAAGGGTCTCGATGGACTTAGAACATATGCAAACCCACCCTCTCTGGGATTCACCACCAGGGCAATGGCTGGAGGGCACCTGTTGCATACAGAAAATGGGTGAAGTGACTGAAAATGGGGCAAGTGCTGGGAAAACCTCCAGAATCCAGGCAGTGGCATTGTCCCCTCTCTGAGCCCTCCCCCCACACAGAGCCATAAAGCAATAAAGCAGATTACTCTGTGCTGGTGATTACCTAAGGCTCTGGCCCACACAATTTACAGGTGCTTTTTCTACAATAGGCCACACTACTAAGACAGGAAATCAAAGTAGCTCTACCTAATACACAGAAACAAACACAGGGCGGCTGCCAAATTTAGGAGACAAAGAAATATGGCCCAAATGAGAGAACAGAACAAAACCCCAGAAAAGAACTAAATGAAATGAAGATAACTGACCTATCAGATGCAGAGTTCAAAACACTGGTGATCAGGATGCTCAAAGAACTCATTGGATATGACAACAACATAAAGGAAGAAATGAAGTTTACACTAAGTGAAATGAAGAAAAATCTACAGGGAACCATCAGTGGAGGAGAGGAAGCCGGGATTCAAATCAATGATTTGGAGCATAAGGAAGAAATAACCATTCAACCAGAATAGCAAGAGAAAAAAGAATTCAAAAAAATGAGGATAGTATAAGGACCCTCTGGGACACTTGCAAACATACCTACATCTGAATCATAGGGATGTCAGAAGAGGAAGAGGAAGAAATTAAAAATTTTATTGAAAAAATAATGAAAGGAAACTTCCCTAATTTGGTGAAGGAAATAGACATACAAGTCCAGGAAGCACAGAGAGTCCCAAACAAGTTGGGCCCAAAGAGGACCACAACAAGACACATCATAATGAAAATGCCAAAAGTTAAGGATAAAGAGAGAATCTTAAAAGCAGCAAGAGAAAAGCAGGGTTACCTACAAAGGAGTTCCCATAAGACTGTCAGCTGATTTCTCAATAGAAACTTTGCAGGCTAGAAGGGATTGGTAAGAAGTATTCAAAATGATGAACAGCAAGGACCTACAACCTAGATTACTCTATCCAGCAAAGTTATCATTTAGAATTAAAGGGCAGATAAAGTGCTTCCCAGGCAAGGTAAAGCTAAAGCAGTTCATCATCACCAAGCTATTATTACACAAAATATTAAAGGGACTTATTTAAGGAAAAGAAGATCAAAACTATGAACATTAAAATGGCAACAAATTCACAGCTTTCAACAACTAAATCTAAAAAAAAACAAACTAAGCAAATAAACAAAACAGGAACAGAATTATAGATATGGAGATCACTTGAAGGGTTATCAGCTGGGAGGGGGAAAGGGGAGAATGAGAGAAAATGTACAGAATTAAGGAGCATAATTGGTAGGTACAGAAGAGACAAAGGGATGTTAAGAATAGTATAGAAAATGGAGAAGCCGTAGAACTTATATGCACAACCCATGGACATGAACTAAGGAGGGGATTGCTGGAGGGAAGGGGGGTGCTGGGCTGAGAGGGCAAAAGGGAAAAAATTGGGACAACTGTAATAGCATAATCAATAAAATATATTTTTTAAAAGAATCAGTCAATGAATACATACATAAGTGAAACAACAAATCAATGTTTCTCAATCTTATTTCCTTCCTCTCTCTAAAGTTAATAAACTAAAAAAATTATTTAATACTTAAAAATATTCCTTGTGCTGATAAATATTATTTTCCTCAGTTTTATAGTGGAAAACATTGAGGCCCAGAGAAGTTAAGTAACTTCCCCAGGGCCACAAAGCTACCAAGTCCTAAATGGTAGATCAGGAACTTGAACTTGTGTAATCTGATCCGAGAGTCCAAGTGCCTAATGAGTGCACTCTGCTGCTTCTTGTTGGGGGCAGGGAGGGTGGGCCCCTTACGCTCTTCGATTCTAACCTCACAACTCAGTGCTCAACAGGCCTCCATCAGGGCCCCCTCCTTCTAGGGGAGCATCCTACACTTTGTAAACTTTCCTGTCCTGTGTCCAAGCCCCTTTCCTAGGGGGCTTGCCCTCTGCAGACCCAATAACTTCCAGGATTGCTGGGAGGTGCCAAAGATCATTATTTTCCCCTTGACAGTTTTGCCCAAGGCTGGCCCTGAAGCAGATAATCCACCCAAGGCAGGTTGGTGGCGCAGACAGCTCGGAGCTTTGTCATGGGAGCAGTGCACAGTCTCCGTGGCCATATTTAGAGCAGCGCCTCCAAAGTGCAGCCTCAGAGAATCTCGCTGAGGCTTTGCTTCTTCATTTCAAGTGGGATCCTTCCAGAAGGAGCCCAGGACGCCACAAGATTATGGGAGGGATGAGATACTGCAAGCGATCTGCTGTCTCCCTGTCATCACCTTGGAACTGGCAAGTGGCTTTTTTGCCGGGGTCCCTAATCGACAAGCCCTTTCAGCGCAGGCTGAATCTTTCAGTGAGAAGGCCATCGAGTTGGCCAGTGAGCTCTCAGAGTGGCACTCAGAGCTGTGCTCACAAGGACACTTCGTGCACCTGGGACTCCCCTCACTCACTCACTCTCCATGAAGTGCTCTCTCTCCTACAGAAAGAATTTTTAAAAATTCCTAAGAATTCAAAAGTGCATTCTGACTGTGCTGTTTTCGGGGGGAAAAATACCCAAATTCCAAAATGATATTCAAACATGAATTCGTTGCTACCCTGGAGCAGGGTGGGTGGGTGGGTTAAGATGGGAAAAAATGAGAAAAAGGAAAATGGAAACTTAAGGGGCAGCCTCTCGCGGCTGGTTTGTTAGAGTTGGCCAGGGAGCGCCTTGCTCCGGCCTGAAGTGGCCACAAGATGGCAGCATTTCTGAATGGTCAGGATGAGCCCAGGGGAGCCTCTCCTGGCGCTGGAGTGCCTTGGCTTCCAGTCAGAAGCACAACCTCCCTTGTGTTCGGGAAGATTACGAGTCCGGACGGACGGATGCTCTCGTGCTCAGGCAGAGACGGGAGAGAAGAGGCCCAGAGCAGAAGGCCTGGATCTCCATGGTGAACATTCAGCTGTTTCAACAAAATCAGCGTTGAACCCAAGTGCCTGTTGGCCACCAGCCACTTTGGATGTTGGGCTGGATTGTCTTAGTTTGTCTTAGAAACGAGTGCTTATTTGGGCAGATGTTGTGTGGAGGCCAAGGAAGATTGCAGTGTTTTAGAAAGTACATACTTAGAAGCCTCAGCTTGCGCGTTCTCAGGACCTGATTCTGCAGAGCCTGGCACGGATGCCAGAAGTCAGGTGTTGGCTCACTTTCCCCCACCACCCTGGGTGCATGCACCATCATTTGCATGAAATACTAGACAATGTTTGCTATTAAAACTCTTTCTAATGTCTTCCATACCCTCTCTTTCATCCACTCATCACTTTCAATATTTATTGAGCACCTACTACAAGCCAG
Source organism: Macrotus californicus (assembly GCA_007922815.1). Taxonomy (NCBI): domain Eukaryota; kingdom Metazoa; phylum Chordata; class Mammalia; order Chiroptera; family Phyllostomidae; genus Macrotus; species Macrotus californicus. The sequence continues at coordinate 9,299 of VMDR010005717.1, forward strand.
GGGTTCTGCTGTATCGTGGCGCTACAAGAAAGGCTGTTCTGCCAACCTAGACCCTGCATCCGGTTGGGTGGGGACTTAATTAGTCACAAATAGAAAAAAATGCTATGTAGGAAAAGCGCAGGGTGCTATGGCAGGGATTCTGGACATCTCTACCATTTATCAGCTGTTGACCTTGGGGTAGGTGGCTAAGGGACTTTGCATGGGTCCTGGTATGGTTGTGAAGATTAAAGAAGTAATTCACGTGAATGCTGACTGCTACCTTTATTACTGTGATGCCCTCACAGCTTCAGAGGGTACTGTGCCACCCCCATTCAACGAGCCGATCGTGACAGCTTTGACCTGCCCTCCCTGAGTCTCGGCTTCCTCATCTGTCAAAAGAAATACTAATACTGATATCGTGGGGCTGTTGCGAGGATGAAATGAGATTTGGAAGGAGCGTTAAGTAGTTAGCTCAGAATCTGGTCTCTGTTGTTATGACAGGGTGGGGCAAGAGTAGGCTTACGGTTGTTTGCAAGGAAGTAATACGATAGTTAATAAATACTAACACAAGAATAAACTCTGGGCTTTGCATACTCACAACTATAAACCTACTGGGGCCCCAACCTGTAGATCCAGAAGTCAGATATCAGAGTTAGACCTGGAGGCTTAAGTCTGCACTGTGGAGTCATATATAAAGCCCCGGGGTGCCTGTGAGAGTGTGTTTGGCTAATTAATGGCTGATTTTCCTCTAGTGACTGCCTCCTCTTTCTCCCACCCCGAGGGGTTGTTGAGGTAGCCAATGCCAGCTGAGTGGCAGTGTGCCCCTGCCCCATCCCTGAACTTCCAGAATCAGGTCTGTGTCCATCTCTGTGGATCAGGAAAAGGATGGGATCAACCTATCACATCAGCAAAGAGGGAGTCAAGGGAGGGAGGAAGGGAGGCCACTGTCTTGTGAAGTGATTGCCACCGTGGCAGCTACTGGGCCCAATATATGTCACTTCATGTACCCTGGGGGCAGCCTTGTGACATAGGCCCCTGTGTGAGCATCCTAACGTACAGGTTAGAAAATGGAGTCCAAAGATCACACAGAAAATTGTTCTTCAGCTGGGCTTAAACGCAAGTCAGCCCAGCTCCAAATCCTGGAGGTTGTCCCAAGGGGCTTGGTGGGACTGACCAGAATGTTACTACTTAGTGTGTCCCCAGTCTGACAACAGGCACTTAAATCCTTGGTGAATTGGGCTGGTGGGCCATTTTCATCCAAGTGGGCCATCTATCAGCTCCATGTGTGGACAAACATAGGATGTTAGAAAATAATTAAAGGGCTGATCTACCAGCTTACATGATGCTGTTAGCTTCTGCCCAGACAACCCTCAACTGCCACCAGGTAAGCAGACTGGGGTGGGCAGATTGCCTAGCTGCGGAGCAGGGCATCTGGGGAATATGGGCCCCATTCTGTCATTGTGGCTGTCTCAGCTGACCTCTAGGAGGAAGATCTCGTGGCCACAAGACCACCAGGACTGAAATCAACTCTGCTCAGACCCCTGAGAAGAATGCCACTTTGAGGTTCCCATGGGAGAAGGGAAATAGCAATGCACTGAGATGTCCTTCCATCTGAAAAGGACAACAGTGGCATCCAGGGACCTGCAGGGCTCAGGATGGTGAACAAAGCCCACAGGATGGATGGCAGCTCAGCCACAGCCATGATGCTGCTGAAGTGCTCTTCTTGCCATCGTGGTCTTTCGGATGTCCAGGTAGAGCATGGCTGAAAGTATTTCTCAGGTGAAAAACAGAAAGTGTTACATACAGAGTGTTTGAGAGTTGAGGGTTTGGGTCCAATGGGGTGTCATCAAGTGTGACACAAACCACTTTTTTTCCAACAGCTGTTTGGCAAGTTAAGTTGTAATGGACAGCTGATATTTCTGTCAGCATGACATCCATCCCCCTTCTTTCCATCCTGGGTTTTCCTGTGGGCGGGGGCCACTGCTTCCCCATACCCAGTCTTCTGGTTTGAGTGAGGCCAGCTCCATTCACGGGCTCTGAGGATGAGCACATGGCCAGGGCTGACCAATCCCTGTGCTTCATATCCTGGAGGAGCGGTTGTGTCAGAGGTGGGTATGTACCCTCAGCCAGACCAAAAAGGAGTTGATCCTGAGATTTTGCTGGAATGTGGGGACAACACACATTCTTTCTCCAGGGGTTACTGATCTGGGAGCCCATAGACCTGGAACCTCTGGTGGCTACGTTGTCCCACGTGGGCAAAGCTGCCTGAGACTGAGGCCGGCCCGAAGGAAAGCAGAGAAAAGAGATGGTGAGACAAAGATTCTTGGTGACTTCTTCTGAGTGGCCAGATTCAACAGTGCACGTTTCCAGTCATGTGAGTTGTATTTCCTTTGGTGCTTCTGTTAGTTGGAGTTGAGTTACTGTCTTAGACCTGAAAGCATCCTGTCTAATGTAGAAATATTCCCAAAATATATCCACAAGTTGGGTGCTGAGAACAAAACGGAAATTTCATCTGAAATGTTTTTAACAGTTCACATCAATCGTGATTGTTTTGTATGGTAGATATTAAAGACATAAGAGAAACTCCACTGTGTCTACATTATTTCAAAAAAAATGAACAAAACTAAACAAATGTACTCACAACATTATCAACAAATCCCAGAGACCTGCTTCTCTGGAGTTGGAAAGATCTGAGTCTAAATTCTAGCTCTGCCAATTACCTTGGACAATGATCACAACTGTCATAAGCCTCTGTTTTCTCATCTGCAAAATGGTGATATTAAGAACAGCTACATCATTGGGTCATCATGGAGGAGCATCTGCAATAATAAGAACATGTAGCTTCATAAGAGTCCTGTGAGATAGAAACTGAAGGGCAGGAAGATTAAATAACTTGTTCAAGATCAACCACCTTGCAAGTGGCACAGCTGGGATTTGAACCTGGGCCATGTGGCTCAGAGCTTCCACTCCTGACCCCCATGTTTACTACCCCTTTATAAAATAATTTTTTTAAAAGATTTTATTTATTTTTAGAGAGAGGGGAAGGGAGAGAAAAAGAGAGGGAGAGAAACATCAGTGTGTGGGTGCCTCTCGCATGCCCCCTGCACTGGGGACCTGGCTCGCAACCCAGGCATGTGCCCTGAGTAGGAACTGAACCGGCAACCCTTTGGTTTGCAGGCCAGAACTTAATCCACTGAGCCACACCAGCCAGGGCCCATGTTTGCTACCTCTTGAGGTCCAGAGAAGTTGAGAAACTTGTCCAACATCACACCTGTTAATATTTTATAAAAAGTACATCTCGTGAGGTCTGATACACAGTAAATCTCAGCAAACATTAAGGAGAACACAGAGAAAGGAGAGTGTTAGCCAACTGACGGCATTTCCACGCAGGCCCCTGTCTGTAGTGATGGGGGGTACAGGAGTGGGGTTTGGGAGCCCTGGCTTTAGACTCGGCTCTGCGTGACCTTAAACAGGTCATCTGCTTCTCTGTACTTTGGTTTCTTATATGTAGATTGAGAGGACCAGCATTATTGTTCTCCTCGGGCTCTTTCATTAAAACCATATACTGGTCCAGAGTTTGGAGACATTTGCCACAACCAAGGTGATTCAGGCTACGCAACCTGGATGTGGGGAGACTCTTTGTGCAAGGTGGCTGGATTAGAAGCTCTGGTCTCCCTGCCCATCAGGCTGAGGGTCCAGAGCTCCATCTCCCACACTTGACACTGCTTCCAGCCTGGGTCTCCTCTCCCAAGTTTCCCATCTTTCTCTAATCTAGTTCATTTCCAAGGTCAATGGAGAAAACTGGGACTAGGCTGGCCATCTCTGAACCAGAGCAAAGAAAGCCCAGGCTGGGCCCTCAGCCTCCTTGTGTGTCTCATCCACAACCAACTCCCAGCCTCCTGAATGAGTGTTTTACAGGCTTTAATCACATCTGAAAATGCTTCCCAAATAGCAATAAACTCTCCCAGGAAAAAATAAGTGTTCTAATGAGTTAAGTGTAAATGAATCAAAACCATGTGGATTAAATTTCCCCTGAAATACACTCAGGATTGACCATTAAAGAGAAATGCTTTGGGACAGTAAGGGCTGTGGGTGGAGGGCCTGGGGTCTGACTTGGAACTTCCTCTCTGCTCCGTGGCCATGGGGCCATGTGTCCCAAGTGTGCAGACCCCTGAACTCACACTCAGTTTTTCACAAGTGAGCAGATCATCTTAAGCTGGGATTTAATGAGACCTTGCAGGAAAAATTCAATTAACCCAGCGCATCTTGTCTGGCTGCTCTTGCTGTGAGTCTCTCTTGGGAAGGTGGTGAACTTGTGCAGGGTGGTAAACACCCTTGAACAAGCAAGTCCCTTTGTTCATTCACTCCAAGAACATTTACTGAGCACTCAGTTTGTATCAGAACCTGCACAGTGATGGGAAGGAAAGAGGAATAAAATAGAGTCTCATCTTCTCTGTCCCCACTACCTCTGTCTCAATGACATTGGTCCTGCTGGTACTTCCCAATGGGTCTCCCTTGCTTTTGGTGACACCCAAAGGTTGGCTTTCAGACTAGTTTGGGACTATTTTCTGAAGGCTTTGTTTGGTTGAGGTTAGAAACCTAGTGGATAGCAACGTATCTGCTCTTACAGCCCCCTAATGTACTACTTACTTATCACACCCCATCTTCCCCTACCAAACACTGAGGCAGCCTTCTAATCAGTCACCCTGTATATCCCCTTCCAGTCCACTCTTCACCCATGCACCAGAACAGTCTGCCTAACCTCCGATCTGACCACATTATTCTACTGTGCAAGACTCCCAACTGTCTGCACAGTTAAATCCAAGCTTCATAGCACGGTGGACAAGACCTTGTACAAGACAAGGCCCTTACTCATGTTCCAGGTTCTTTGTTCACACCTCTCCACTCCGGCAACACCCATGCACCTGTGGCGTCCAGTACCACACGTCCCGTGATTTCTCACCTTTCTCCCCTGTTCCTGTAGAACCCTCTTCCAGCCTCCTTCGTGTACTCACTGAAGCCCCCAGGCCACCCTCCTGAACTCTGTTCTAAGGGACACTGGCTGTGCGGGATATTGAAGCTTTTGCTCCATGAAATGAAGGGTCTCGTGCTCAGAAAAGATGGAGAAGTGTCAAGAAAGAAAGACAGTAACTGGGCATTTTCTCACGGGACTTCTCCGAGCCTTCACTTATGCTCATGGGCTCTGGGGCTCTTCAAGACCAAACCTCACCTGATCACAAAATTCTGTTTGTCTCAACTATTTATTGGCACCTGTTTTTTTCTGAGAATGTAGTTGAGGGAAATTGTCCTAGGCAGGAACTCATTCTAAAACCTTGAACAATCAAGTGAATTTGTTCATTCGAAGAGCATTTATTGAGTATTTGTGCCACAGTCAAAGTGCCCCGGAGGCAAAGAGGAAATTTAGAGACCCTTCCGTGCCGAAAGGTGAGTTCTTTGGATCATGCCATCTCATTCATGGTGACACTTTCTCAAAGACCTTAGAGGGGCCAACAAAACATGTTTTAAGTCCTTTCGGGAAATACATGAGATAAACACACACAGCATTCTTCAAAAAGCTGTGAAGGAGACATTAGCTCCTGCAGGAGAGTGCCTTTCAGATCGATAGAGTTTGTATGTTTGAAATTGCGTTACCCACAGCCACCATCATTGGGAGAATCGGATGAAACTTGCCACCTCCAGTTGGTGGGGATATGACGGGCAATCTCTGAGAACCAGCTATAAGAGCTTGTTGGTCTTTTCCTACCTTAAACTAACCTACCTCTCTGTTTTCCTACAAGTCCTATCTCTCAATTTCCTCCCAGCCCTTAGACGTGTTGGCCATTACAGAAATCGCAAAAGGACCACGGCCAAGGGGCTCAGTCTTTGCAGAAGGAGAGTGAGGTGAGCTGGTGGCCACTTCCACTGTCTGGCAAATCCAAGGCAGAATCAAGTCCCTGTTTTGCTGCCTGAGATTCGTTATTCCAAATGGTACCATTTAGGCACCATCAACTCTTGGGTGCCGCACCCTCTCTTATAATTCACACGCACAAACTTGATTCCCTGGGAGCATGTGTTTTGACATTGAATGAATCCTGAGTTCACATATGTTGCCTGAATGTGACACGGTGTAATAGTGTTTTCCCCCCTGACAATCCATACCACTGCCCCCTTCAGAAGCCCAGGCTCATTGAGTGGCATTAAAAACCAAACCAAACCAAATCCTCACTTCCCCTTAGAGGTCTAAGTCCTGGGGAGCCGGAGCAGAGGGGAGGTTGTCACCTGTCAAGTTCAGCAATAAAAATGACTTTCTCCTTTCAGCTGCTCTTCCCTGATGTGACTCTGTGATCAGTATCAAATGCTCGGTAGCAAGGGTTTCTGTCGAGGCTTCTCAGCTAAAATAGATTTAACCTGCCCGCGGCTCTTTGTGAGGGAACAATGGACGTGACAATAAGGAGCTGCTACATTGTTCATGCATGAATAGTTCCGAGTCTAGATATTTGCTGTTGGGCCCTGTAGATTACCTGCAAAGAATGTCCGGCTCCCTCTGTTGAGAAAGGTTAGGCTGCAGGAGAGCAGTCCAGGCTGTTTCGCGGTGATGAATCAATAGGGGCTTGCAATTAATGAAATCTTATTTCAGAATGGTAGGGAGTCACCTTTTGAAATACGGTCTGTTTTTGCCTTCGGCCTAATCGCAGAGCACGGAATGCGATGTCTCCTGTTTGAATGGGTCAACGTTGAGTGTGAACTGGGGGTTTGGGGGCTGGAGGAAAGGGGTAGAGGGTGACAGGCAAGGTGGCCTGGGGGGCTTACTCGGGCAAGCTCTGGGGGAAATGAGACCCATATGTGTGGTTATTAGCATGTGGCTCAGAACGGGGCAAACAGCAGAGGCAGGTTGGGAGGCCAAGAGCGTCTTCTGAGTTTCCCTTCTCCAATTTTTCAACTGGGAGAAATCTTTTTTTTTTTTATTTTGTTTTTCTCTTACAGCTGACATTCAATATTATTTTATATCGGTTTCAGGTGTATGGCATAGTGGTTAGACAATTGTATAATTTATGAAGTGATTCCCCCCTCAATAATTCTAGTACTGCTTGGTACCTGTGCAATACTTCGGTCATCAGAGATTCCCGCTGTGTGGCTGCAGACTGGGCTTTTGAGAACCCATAGCTGGTGCACAGTGGTGCTGGCAGAAAAACAAAACAAAACAAAAAGCCTCACAGGCTTCAGCCCTGGCTGGGTGGTTCATTTGGTTGGAGCATCATCCCACACACTGAAAGGCTGCGGGTTTGATCCCCAGTCAGGGCACGTACGAGAGGAAGCCTATCGATGTTTCTCCTTCATATCAGCGCTTCTCTCTCCCTCTTTCTGTCTCTCTAAAATCAATAAATATATCTTCGGGTGAGAATTAAAAACAAAAGCCCCACAGTCTTCAGATCCAGCCTGTCTGAATCCCAATCATTACACTGTCATTTACCAACAGTGTGACCTTGGGCAGACTACCTCACCGCCCTGAGCATCACTGCCTCATCTGGCAGACAAGGGTATCATCCCTGCACGGATCTTGCAAAGAAAATATGTCCCCTTGTGGGAACTCAGTAAACAAGTGTGGCAGACTTTGCTAGTTTACCAAGGTCTATCCTCCTCTTCTTCCTTCCAAACACAACCCTGATTTTGTTCGGGGCGGCAGTATATTCTATCACAGAAATTCTGATTTTTCTGTGTCGTTAAGGTGACCTTATGACCACCCTAGTCCATCAAAAGTGGACATCTGCTGGGTAAGTCTTCCTGGAAAGCTACTGTTTTCTCAGATAAAAAAAAAAAAAAGGAGAGAGACTTCACAAAGCGTTTGCCTTTTCCCTGCTCCTATCTTCTTTCCTGGAATGCAGCCATAAGGCCAGGAAGTGTGGGAGCAGCTGTCTTGCAACCGTGAGGGCAAAGTCCACGTGCTAAGGAGCGTGGAACAGAGCCTAGAGGTTAGGCGGAGGGCTGATGAAGGTGTGGAGCAGCTGTATCAGCCCTTGACTGCCTCCCAGGACCTCCAGTCAAGTGAAAACAATAAATCTTCATGAGTTGAAGTCACTGTTCCTTGCGCTTTCTTTTATATGCAGCCGATCACAATCTCTAAGTGATACCTGGTGATTATTATTTCTTCAGCCTGGCAAAACATGCCTTTGGAAACTTCCAAAGGTAAGGGGGAGAAATACATTGGAAGACATACCACCCAGTCTCTGATATTTCAGGACCTCACCACCTTCCCCTTTATCTGTCAACCCACGTACCTGAGCTTTTTATTTACATAGCCTTCCGTGCTTATTATTAAATCAAGGCTTCTGGGGAAGTGGAGTTAAATTAAGGGAGATCAGAGGCAAAGATAGCCACGCGACTATATAAATACCTGTCTGCATTCATATAAGATACTGGATTTAATCAACTCCAAGAACAAAGGCAGTGCCTGAATGAAGAAAGTGCCTGCCGGAGCTGGCTACAGCAACCCTGCCGAGTGCAGGAAGTAAATATGGGAACCAACAGGCCAAAAATAATAATGGTAATAAGATTTGAAAAGCTTTGTCCCTAATAAAGAAGGCTTTGCTGAATTTTCATCCCCTGGAGAAACAGCCAGGAGTGTCAGGCTTGGTCTAAAGGGACTTAGTGGGAACTCAGGAGTACAGGCATGTCTTAGCCAAGGGTGAGATGGGACCCTTCGGCCCAGTGGGAGAGCCAGGAGGGAGCCTTCTGCGGACCTTTGAAGGTCAAGCTACTGGTCCACAGCTCCACAGCTCTGGGCAGTGTGGCTCAGAGGCCGTTTCTCCATTAGGATAGTGGAGTAAAATGAGTCACAAACGAGCTAATCACCGTTAATGTTTCAGCTGAAACTGCCAGTCCAACATCCCTCCTAATGGCTGACAAATGTCAGGGTGACTTGTGTGCTTTTTTTGTTAATTGAATTGGTTAATTAGGTCCCAGAGGCCCAGCTGCTAATTATGAGCTACAGCCGAATATAAGCTTAAAAAAATAAAAGATGCAAGAAAGTTAAAACAAAAGAGAAAACACACACATACACACACACACACACAACTCCTTTGTGTTCTTTACAATCTACACTGTTACCTTCTCTTAATTTTTGACCTGCCACATGTCACTACCTTCTTGATGTGTTCAAAAAAAAAAAAAAAAGAGGGCAAGAAAAACTCCAATTCTGCTTTTTTCCACGAAGAGCATCTGCGCAATCAGTGCCTCGTTCATTAATTTTCTGCCAATTAGCAAGAAACAAAAGGTAGATGGGGGAGGGCGGGGGAAGTCCAGATTTGCAGCCTAATGCCGTACCTGGCGAAGATGCTACTTTCAAACTCGACACATTGCCTCCCGTTTGGATGAAGAGGTGGTAACAGGCTACAGGCCCAGCAGTGACTTGTTGATATTTCAGAAAACTTTTCTGGAATTTCAGAGAACAGGCCAGGACACAGAGGAGTCTGTTCTGTCCCACTAACAAATATCCTTCCTCAAAGGTATATTAAGTGCCTTCCAGCTCATGAAGGCCTCTAGAAATTTGGTACTGAAGGGAAGAGTCTCCAAGAAGTATCCCCCAGCTCTCACCCATGTGTTCTAGGCATTGTCTTAAATTTTTGCTTCCACTAGGGGAGGACACTGAAGGAAGTTGAAAGTTCCAGCTGCATACCTCCAGGTCACTGTGCTTCTGGGAGCTGCTGAGCCCCAAATATCTGATTAGCTGGTTGGTGTTCTTTGGTTTGGTGGGGGTGGGCAGAGACAGGGAGGGAAATTGAGGCAGAGGGGAGCAAAAGGAGAGGGCCTTTGTGGCAGAATCAGGTTTTTTCAGCCCCTAAGGTTCTGGCAGAGATATTTGGACAAAGGTAAGCTGCCCAGAACAGCACTCCTTACTCTCAGAGTCTTGGGCTAGCAGAGTCTGGGATTTTGAAGAATATATGTGACCAAGACACCACCTGCAGCCATGATCCCCTGACAGACGGAGGTGAACTTGACTCACACTCCCAATTTCACAGTCTGCCTTCCCACCTCAGCCACCAAGTCCAGAGCCCTCCTCCCAGTTTCTCCCAATCCCCTGCCTGCTCTGCTGAAGTCCTGTGCCTCTGCCCCTAGAGGCAATGGCTCCGGTTGCCCCAAGCCGGCTTGGGGTTGCTTGCTCTTCCCAAGGCCTCCAATCATGAAGGTTCTAACTTGCCTGAAGACTTAAGAGGAAGGGGCCATGACCCACACAGAGACTTCTACCTTCTGCTTGGCTTTCCCTTTAGCACCCCAGCACCTTACATCACCCCTCTCCCCACCCCTTCTAAGACCCCTCAAAATTTAGAGTTCTGCACCCAACTTCTGGCTGATAGTCACTAAGACGCATGTATGGAAAGCTCCAAGTTAAAAGACAAGGTGCATGTTTTACAGTGATTCTGCTTGCATTTCTGTATTATTACTAGCAGGTGTGCGTGTGTGCATATGTGTATGTGTATGCATGCGTGTGCATGTACCAGCCAGAGTTGAATCAGCATTGACTTCTCAGGTTCACCCTGAGCAAAGCATCTCTGTCGGCTCCTTAGGAAATCATGGTAAAGTCTATGGGGCCAGTTGGTGAGGCTGAACATACTGGGCCGACGCGACAGTGGCAGGCAGCGTAGCACAGTGGTCAAAACCTTGACTATGTACTCTGATGACCAAGGGACCCATCTTGGCCTGGACACATGCTAGTTGTGCAACCTTAGACCAGTTACTTCAGCCTCTTCGAAACTCAGGTTTTCAACTCCAAAATGTGAATAGTGACAGTACCTGTCTCCTAGGATTCTGTTGGGAGCACCTGCGACAAGGCGTGTCAGCAGTGAGCACAGTGCCTGGCAAGCACTGACGACTCAGAAAACATTGGGGACCACACTGGTTTCCTCTCTCACTCTAGTCTTTTCAAATCTAAAGTCCACAGAAGCATCAGCTGCAGTAGGAACTTATCATCGTTATCTTTAACCTGGTTTGCCTTGCTTATGTTTAAGTCACTCTCGCATTTCTTTTACATATGAGTATTGGGTAGAATGGCATCTGCTGTTCTTTCCCTGTGAGACTGAAGTTTTTATGACTCTTAAGTTAGAGAGATGTCAAAGTTCTCTTCGGAGCTGCTTTGGATGCTGCTCTGCCCCCACTCACGTAAGACTCAAAGGAGAAGAGGTTCATAACTTTCTGCAGAATCCCTTCTGGGAAGCACCTGCCTCGTGTGCTCTCTGGGCAAGAGGAGCTATGTAAGAGTGGGAGCCTGGGGTCTCTTGGGTGTCCCCATTTCTTTCTTTTAGAGAAACCCCACAATTTGTCCCAGGTTCCTTTGTTTCATCACCAACTGACAGGGGGAAAAATTTGATTACCCTGGAAGGTAGGTTGACCAGTGTGGTAGAGTGCCCAGGACTGAGGGGGTCGTTGGGACACAGTCTTTTAGTAGTTAAAGGAGGAAAGCCCTGGGCAGATTGGGATGAGTTGGTCACCCTCCCAGAAGGTCAGTTTTTAACTGTTTGTCTAGCAGAGCCATTGCAGGTGGGGCACGCACTGATCCCGAACCACCCAGCAAGTTAACATGCTCAGTAAAAACCTGGGGCCTCTGGGTGCGCCAACAGGTGCTGTGTACACATGGCTGGGGGAGGGGACCTCTGAAGGCGGAAGTCATAGAAACACAATTTCTCAGCCACTCAGAACACGGGCTGTGGGGCTCAACCTTTGGATATTGGAGTCCCACATGGGAACTTTTGAAAATGAAGTCTCGAAGTAACCAAGGTGCTCCCCACAAATTGCAACGTGGAATACAGAGAGGTGGGGAGAGATGTGTAAGTGACAATAAAGTGAAGCCAAAAATCTCCACAGGGTCCTTGGTCCTTGGGAACATTGCCCTCCATGGGCACTTCCTGAGGGAAGCTGGCCAGCCGTGTTCTCACCTCCTGATGCCTGCACCTGGGACGCTTGCCCTTCCTAGCTGGGGCGACTTTCGAAACTTGACTTGAAATCAAAACACTAAACATGCTTTCTTCAGATTTGCAAAGATTATTGCAAAAAGAAAGGAGGTTTACACATCTCCATGGAAGGGAGAAAAGCAAAAATTAGGCAAGAGAACTAACATGCATCGAGCATCTAAAATATGCTGGTCCATGGACTGCACAATTTTTCCATCTACTTCTCGGGATCTTGAGAGGTTGGTGTCATGAATCGGATTTTAAAGTGGAGGACACAAGAGCTCAGGAGAAAAATTAAGTGTTCCAAATTCACTCAGCTAAGGAGCGGCAGACCTGGGAATTGGAATACTGATAAAATAATAATTTAATTAAAATAACCAACATAATGGAGCAACAGATAGTATGTATTAAGTGTTTCTTCCAGCCAGGTACCAGGTTTCCACCCACCACCCCTTCACATTTAATCCCATTTAGTCCTCAATCGGCTTTCCAGGTTGAGACCACTATTAGCCCATTTATCAGATGGATAAATTGAGGATTAGAGACATTTATGAATCGCATGAAGTAAGTGGCAGAACTGGGGATTGAACCTATGTCTGTCTGGTTCCGCAAACCACTGCATGACAAACACATTTGACCCTTTGCAGCTTGTGGGCACAGTCATGTACATGTCATCACATTTAACCACTGAGACTGATATTTTCCAGATTGGAAAAGGGAGGTCAAGTGAGCACTTGACTTGTCCCAAATCATACGGCTTTTAAGTGCGGGAGCCTGGCAGAAAACTGAGGCCAAGTCCAGTATACTCCGGAAGAACCATGACCCTGTGCATCTGCCGGCGGGAAGAGATTCTTCCCAAACGATGATTTTCTCCTTGGCTGTAACAGGAGGCTTCTTCAGGAACCAGGTCAGCCCCTAGGGGATCACCAAGTGACTCAGAATGGCAAAGAAGATGGTCACATTAGAGGGCAAAAAGCAGCGGGCCAGAGCCCCTGCCAGCTGTGGCCTCCCCCACCCCAGACCACGCAGAGAGGCCGGGGTCTCGCCTGCTCGTGGAATATTGACCTGGTCGTATCGATGTGACACCTGCAGGGTTGTCTTTCGTTATTGATAACCAATGGCGGCGCCTGAAGTGCAAACACGGCTGGGTGGCTTTCATGTTTGTAAACAGTATTGATGTGCATGAATAAGGACCCACCAGCCCGCAGGATTAAACTGGACGGAGGCAGAACATCGGGGAGATTAAATCCGGAAGCAGCTAATTAAAATTGGAGCTGGGAACGAAGTCGCAAATGGTGGCCAATTAATCTAAATGCTTTCCAATCCTGGACACCCCAGAACCCCAACTCAGGCTTTCTGAAGCTGCCGGCTAATAGTGCTGCCTCCTTCTCCCTAGGACAAGGGTGGTCTGGGGCTGCCCTTGGTTCACCCCCACACAGCAACCCCACAGTAGGCTCTGGAAAAGCAGCACTTTCTGAGAAGCGTGGGTGATCTGAGGGACAAGACAGACATCTGACACCACCACACTGACCCAGGATATTCTGATGCAGCCTAGAAAACAAATGCTTAAACTTTCAATGAAAAAAAATATATTATTAATAAGAAATGTCAAAATACCAACACTTCTCCTCTTCTCCAAGAGGGTCAAGTTTCAAGGACAAGACTGGATTTAGGGAAGGAGGAAGACTCAAGGTCATTTGTCCTCATTGCTTGTTAATTATTTTAAATGTGCTTTTGCATAGTCATGGCTCAGCCTCAATGGAGCCGTGTTGAAATGTCCCCTGCCCCAGATCGGCCTTGTGCAAAGGCCCCACTTCAGTGCTGGGCAGCCTAGGAGCCTCCGCCTGTGAGGGCAGCAGCCAGTCACAGTCAGGATAAACAACTTCTTACCCAACTGGTTATTCGGGGAGTCGCCTTAAGAGCCCTCTCAACAGGGAGGTAATTCATGCTTTCGCTGGTGTTGCTGTTTCTCCTCTTTACCATCCTTAGTGGGGCTTCCTTCAAAGCCAATAAAAATAATAGTCAACAGTTATTCAGGACTTACTATGGGCCAAACACAGTCTCAAGCACTTCACATGCGTTAGCTCATTCCATCTTCATTAAAACCCCAAGAGAGGGAGCCGAGGAACAAGTAGACGATGTCATTGCCACAGTGACTTCGTTTACCCAGGCCATCTCTCAGGCCCCACAAACAGCGTGAGTTCCATTTCTGAGACAAAGAACAGAAGCCCAACAGGCCAGTTGATCTGCTCACAGTCAGAGGTGGACACCTGGCCAAGAGTCCTCTTCAGGGCACCTCAATGCCCTGCTTTGAGAGAGGTGGGACGATCCCCAGACTCAATGTACTATCACCATTTTCCCCCACAGTCAGCCATAGCCCAACACGCTTCCAGAAGAAATTTTATTGGCCTTGGAGAGAATGAGATGCTCTCCTACATTAGGTTGTCATGAAGAATAAAATCAAATATTTGAAAGGGCAAAATTCTGTAAAAACTTACTGGGCTATTACTCTGATTAGAAGAGCTTGTCCCCAAGACAACCCCCCAAGGCCACTTTTGTTCATAGTAGGTCCCAATAAAGGAACCCTCTGCCAGCTTGAAAGGCAGCGAACTGCCTTTCTGTAACCGCACCTAGGATTTCTGGGAGCAGGACAGGGAGTGGGGGAGAGAGCAGGCGTGTGAGCGAGCAGTTTCATGTTCCAGGGTTTAGGTTAGTTCCAGGACTGGAATGCTTAACTCATGTGGTTTTTCAAGATTAATCATAAGTTACAACAAGCTACTCCCCCTTGGGGTATTTCATTTGCATCATTTTCTCTCCCAGAGGGTTGAAGGAAGAAAAAATATCCGCTGCACAGCTTTGGAAATTAGCTGCTTGTCACTCACTTGCTTGGAGTGGGATTTGGATCTCATGGCCTTCGCTGCAGAGCACTGGACCAGCTCCCCATTAAGCCAGAGACGTGCAGCTGGAAAAGCCCCTCCTGCCAAGGCACTTGGAGTGAGGAAAGCCAGTTGCGGGCAGCTCAGCGGTAATGTGAGCCCGGGCTTCTGAGTGCCATCATTTATCTGCAGGTCTCCAGGCACCTTCAAGAGTAGGCACGTAGCCCTCCATGTGCATTTGGGGATCAGGAGTCAGCCAGCATGCCCTGTTCTCCAAGCAAAGGAAAAACAGTGGTTATATCTTGGGGGAGGGGGCTTTGCGTGAGGTGTTCGGGGTCCTCAGCCGTCCAGGTGGGGCAGCCAGCTGGAAGCAGACCTGGCTTGGGTGGTTGTTGACTGCCTTTTAGAAGAGTGACGTGTTGTCCAATGTTGTAGCATACAACATGGCACGGCGAGCCCAGACGGGATGGAGTCAGAGTCTGGGTAGCTGCCTCTGGGGGGCAGAACACATGGCCACGGTTGTCCAGGTGCAAGCTCCACACTGTCTGAAGCAGGACTCCGACAGAACTTGAGGGTGGTGGGTCATCAAGCCCCAAGGTGCTCAGCTGATACTCAGTGCTCCAAGGTCAGAGTGGTGGGGAAACCACAGTGGAAAACCGGGAAGGCAGACAGAAGCTGTGTCCCACGGGCACGGACAGGGGAACACAGCAAGGTCTGGTCGAGGCTGGGCTCCCTGCTCCATCCCTGCCAACCCCCGCAGGTCCTAGAGCAGCACCGCTTACTGCCGCCTACACCTTCTGATTGGCCAGAGGCCGCACTATGCTGCCTGACTTGGGCAGACTGACTCAGGCACAGGGCTGATGCCAGGTCTGGAGAGATGGATGCTCTTGGATGTGTCCGGGCCTGCTGAGATTGTGTGCCAGTTTCTGGGGTGCTGATGGAGGTGTCACTGCCACGTGATGAGACATTTCAGAAGTTTGACCAACAAAGTAGCTTCTCCAGGAAGCAATATGCTCAACAGTGTAGCCAGAGGGGGATCAATTTACTTCACAAAAGCCAACCACTCTAGAAAACCGTTTATTACTTTATTACTTATTGTCCCAAAGCGATCATTTTCTTTGCTTCACTAGACATGGTCCTGATTAAATTTTGACCATTTACAAACCCCAAATCCACCAGAGAATTCTTCCTCAGAAAACTTAACAACAGTTCTGCTTGTCAAAAGTGGGAGGGTGTTAGCCTATTCATCAAGAGCAAGGATTCCTGTCATGACATGGCCCCGACCTACCTTCTCCCACCATTGGTCACCCCACACGTGACAGAATCATTGTGCCTGCCAGGTCTCAAGTTCACAAGGTGGGCTCCCTGCTCAGGGCCTCTCCGATGCCTCACGCCTGCTCAGAGCATTTCTTCCTCCCCACCCCTACTTTTCATTTTCCAAATTTCTTCTCACTCTGCCCTAATTTGATACCACCTCCAGGATCTTCGTAAACTTGAGAGGTGCCTTAGGTATATCTGTTAGGGTTGCCGTAACAAAGTGTCATGAAATGCTGGTCTTAAACTACGGAAAACATCAGCTCACTCTTCCAGAGGCTACAGGTCTGAAATCGAGGCGTGGGTGGTATTGGCTCCTTCTGAGGGCTACGAGGGGAGGATCGGCCCCAGGCCTGTCTCCTCAGCTTGTGGATGGCCATCTTCATGGTCACATGGCCTTCTCCCTGAGTGCATGTCTCTGTGTCCAATTGTCCCCCTTTTACAAGACAGAAGTTGTCTTGAGTTAAGGCCCACCCTAATAAACTCACTTTAACTTATTTACTTCTGTAAGGACCCTACCCTCAAATAGGATCACCAGGGACGAGAATGTCAACATAGGAATTCAACCCCTAACAAGACAGATTCCTGGTTAAAACTGTACAGCTTTTGTCCATAATCAGAATTATTTAATTTTGTGCTAATCGGGGCTAAATAAAGAAGAGAGGTGTGTGCTAACATAGGCAGTATTATAAGGCCTCCTTCTAAGAAAGCAAATGTATCATGTACAGCAGAAGGTCTAGTTCTTGTGCCTGGAGCATATGTTTTGGAAAATACATCAGATTGGTTAGAATAAGCTAGGCTTTGCTGTAGTAACATACAACCCCATAATTCCAATGCCTTACAACCACAAGGGTTTGCTTCTTGTTCATGCTACATATCCACTGCGGGCCACCTGCAGCTCCCTGTTGTCCTCACCATGAGACCAATGGAGGAGACCAAGCAGCCGTCCCCCTGGGACTTTGCCAACTTTATGGCAGAAGGAAAAACATGTGGCAAATCAGGCATAGCCCTTAGAGCTTCTTCTTGGACAAAGTTCACATCTCACTGGCTAGATGAAGTCACCTGGCTAAGTCTGGTGTCAATAGGCAGGACAGCGCAATCCTCCTGTGAGGAGGGTCATTGCAGGGGAGGCACTGAACACAGGCAGTCAGAAGTCCAATCTACCACTCAAACACAAGCACCAATGACCTTTCTTTAAGAGAACCAGCTTTCTGTGGCTTCGGGTTGTCATTCCACTTCTCTAGCCCTCAGTTTTCTCCTTTACTAAGTACTTGTCCTACCTTCCTTACAGAGCCATTGAGAACATTAACAATGAGACTAAATATGAAACTGCTTGGCCAATGAGTCTTGAAGCAACCCAGGGACAAGGGCAACCATCTACCACATTTGGGATATCAAGTAAATTCTAGTTCATGTCCACTGCACAGACAGGTGGCCAGTAGCAAACCAGGTCTTTCTCCTAAACTCCTGGGAAGGGGAACAGCCTGCTGTGGTCAGTAAGTTCAGCAAGACGGCACCCACAGACGCAGCCCATGTAACTGCAAGGACTGGGGAGGACGGCCTATCTTGCTGGCATGAGTCCAGTCATCACAGCAGACTCTTTCCTTTAAAGAGCCACCCTGTTCACCCACCTTCCTGGTCAGTGCGGGTCCCAACATTGCTCCACATCAAAGAAAACTAAACTGGATGGCACTGGTACCTGTATTTTGTGTAGCTGGAAAAACAAACTCAGAGACATGAAGCAACATGTTCAAGGTCCCACAATTAGTAAACACATAGCATCTCCTGTAAGCACTTTCCATCCATTAATATGTAATCCTTGCAACAACTGTATGAGGTGGGTGCTCTCACTACTCCCATTACACAGATGAGAAAATTGAGGCCCAGAGAAGTTAGACAATTTGCCTCTATAAGTCACATCACACAAATCCTAAGCAGCCGGTCTTGGGAGAGCCCTGGGGTTGGACATCTTAAGATACACATTTTCTCCCTATATTTTAACATCTCTGAAATTGGGATGTATCTTTTACTTGATGGAATATCATAGTTGAAGAGTCAGCACTTATTCTTTCTTAGTGGAATATAAAATAACGATACATCTTAAAATTGATGACATCTTACTTGGAATCGATGAAATATGAGACATGATTTCTTCTCGACCTGCCCCTCTCTACTTCCCTTCATCAATTTTGAGGTTTAAAAATGATTTTTCCTTCTGGATGGAGGGGAAATGAGACATAGATCCCATCATCATTCCTTCCCCATCCCTCCAGCCCTCTGGGCAAGCACGCAGGTGATGCCGACAAAAAGTGGCCAATTGGAGCGTGAGGCAGCAAACGTGGCTGTGTGAGATGGGGTGTTTGAGAGAGAATGGAGCGATTCCAGACTGCATTTCCTGAGGTCAGAGCTGCAGTCAGAGATCCCAGCACACAGAGCCCGTTTCTGCTCCCCGGCGCTGAGTGCAAACCTGTTCTCTGGCGTGCAGAGATGAAGCCAGCAAACATGAGTAGGAACTCAGGGGCAAATGCAGAAGGCACGTCTGAGGCGCTGCAGTTACTGAACAAGATGCGAATCTGTGTCCATTTCTTGGGGGGTAAATACTACCACATGTTCCTAAAACTCTCACATCATTTAGTCTGCGCTGACATGAGTCCCCTTGGAAGAGTTAGCATTTGGTTAGGTAAACGTTTCCCCTCTCCCTCCCCTCCTCACCTCCCTGGTTCTCCATCAATATCTTGCAGATGTTGGAACAAGCCGATGACTGACTTCTTTCCCACACTGGAATGCCGGTCCGTGGAAGAATGCCGCCGAGCTTTCTGGCCGCTGTGACCCTCAGCTAGACGGGCCTCCTACATTTTCTTGCTTGTGCATCAAGACTCCGGCTGCTCGCTGCCAAGTATTAAGTGCTTGTTCCATAAACCTGGTGTAGATTATCACTTCTCTGTATAGATGTATCTAATAGAATTAAATAGTTGGCTCCTGACCAGTAACAGATGTGCTACATATAATGCAATAATAATGAGATAGAAACCACCATGTAATATCGAGGGAAGAATGGGAGGCGAGTTGCATTTCCCAGGTTGGGAAGCCAGCTTGGAGGAAAAAGAAACCAGCGAAAATGGTTTTTTGTGTGCACCGAATGAGCTGCATCCGTGTGTGTCACAGCCCTGCACACACCCGTGACATGAGAGAGGCCAACAGGATGGGAAGGGAGATGGTGTTGTCTAAAGTGGACTGATCCAGCCTGCTGACCACCTGCCCACCCCAACCTGATGTTGCCTGGTTTGGGAGGCTGTAAATGAGATCCTAATGGGACATACTCCTGCAGGTTGCTCAAGGTGAGGAATGACCAATAAAACCTGAGCTCAGGGGGTCAGCCACGTGAGCAGTGGGAAGACAAAAGTGTAGGTAAGGAAAAAAGAAAACCAGGCTCCCAGTGTTCTCAGGTGTGGGGATTCCAGTGCTCTCTTCTCATGGTTGTGCAGTTCCAGAACCTTCCTCAGAATTATGACAAGCTGGTCTCTGGGATGTCTTCTCTCCAAGAGTTGACAAGTCTGGTTCCTGGGACTACTAAGTAGGAGACCCAGAGGGGAGTATATCTATGTGGAGGAGTAGCCAAGCTCAATCATAGAGGTCAAAGGGCACCCATCAAGGTGGAATTCGTGCTACAGAGCAGTGCTTAATATGACTTCAGACCTGAGAATTTTCTGAGTACTTTGGTCTGTTGCTGTATCCTTTGTCTTCTTCCCCCATTGCTCTCCTTTTTTCTACTTTTCAATATTAATGTCTCTATCACTTAGTCATTGCTGAGTAACAAACAACCCCAAAACTTAATATATTTTTTTAAAAGTCAGTTTGGCAGACCTGAGGGACCTCAACTGATTTGGCTGGGGTGCAGTCAGCTGGCAGATTGGCAGGTGACCAGCAAGTCTAGGATGGCCTTAGGCCCTCCTAGGTCTTCAGCTGACCAATAGGCCGGTCCTGCTATGTTGTTATGGTAATGGCAGAGTTGCAATGAAGAGCAAGTCCAATTGCACAAGAGGGTTGGTGGAAACAGGCATGAGCTTTGAAATCTCCACTTGAATCCCATTTGCTAGCATTGCATTGGCCAGGCAAATCTCATGGCTAAGCCAGAATCCAAGTGAGAAGGGACCACAAAGTTTGAGGGCAAAGGGCATAAATTAAGGAAGGTCATTAATTAGCACCATTGATGTAATCAATCTGCCACAGTATCCTTGGAATTTTCCAGAGGTTTTCAAGTCTACTGGTTAGGTAGAGTCAATGGGACGAGTCAAAGATATGCCCTAGAAATCCAGTCTTCCTTCAGTCCACTCACAGAAATGGTCAAGAGGCAGCCGGGCCAGTTTCTGGTTGTCTTCACCTAGACTTCCATCTTCTGTCTTCCCACACACTGACATGTCAGGATCGCCTGCTTCATCCCCTTCTCATCCTGTCCTGTGACATTGACACAGGCATACATACTCAGGACAGACCCTGGTCCAATTTCGAAGGACTCTTCCTGGCATAGTTCCCAGCCCCTAAAAAGGCAGGTAAGCCACAGAAAAACTGGATGTGAGAGCTCATCAGACAGACCCAGAGAGACTGGGTAGCAAGAGATAAAAGATAAAGATGAAAACCAGACTTGATACAGAGAGGAGTCCAAATAAGACAGGAGCTCCCATGCCTTGGGTTCAGAGGGACAACTGAGGCCAAGACAAGATGGGGGCCAACAGGCCCACCTTGTCAGATGAACAAAATCAGGGGTGGTATAGGCAAGCAGCCCTAACAGCACCAAAAGGACTAGGCTCACAAACCAAAAGGAAATCTGCTAGCACATAATAATTGCTCAATGAATATTTGTGGCCTGACTGGCTAAGAAACTATTCTAAGAAACCAACAGAATCCCAAACAAAGATTTAGAAACAAGGAGAGTCATTGAGGCATACTTGTAAGAGTGGAAACAAACCAAATGTTCAACAATAGGGAGGTGATTAAATAATTTATGACACATCTATATAATAACATATCATGCAGTTCTTTAAAGTGATGGTTTAAATTAAATTTTATGACTGGAGGAGAGGCTCACCATGTAATTTGAAATAAAAAAGCAGGTTACAAAACTACATGCAATATGATGCCAAGTAGGCATAAAATAAGTGTGGTTTTAACAGTGGTTTATGGGAGATTTTTTTATCTTTATACTTTCTATGTTTTCCAGGTTTTCCATAATGACTCTATAGTTTCTTCATGACCATAAAAATAACTGAAGTTCTGAAAAGAACATGGATCTTAATTTTGAAGCAGGGACCAAGATATTGACTTTATATTAAGTTTCAGGCACTCCTTATACACTCTCATATAACGGTACTCTCTTGTATTTTCCCTGGTAGCACTTCCCACGTTAGGAGTAGTTGGTGGTCTCTCATCTCTCCCTCCCAAAAGAATGTAGATGACAGGAGGGCAGGGATTTTGCCAGTCTTATTCACTGATGTGTCCCCAGCACTCACCACAGCCCTATAGACAGCAGAGCCTCAAGAAATGTTTGTTGAGTGAGTGAATGAATGAATGAATGAGTGAATGAATGAATGAATGAATGAATAAAACCATGCACAGGGAACTCCCTTTTCCTTCTACTGAGTCAATGAGGATGTCCTGCTGTATCAGTATTAGGAGCACCTTTATTGATCTGCAGAGAGAATTGTTAGGAGCAACTTTGATTTGTGAGTATTCACTGCCTCCAATGGTATCGACTGTCTGTTGGGGACTTAGTGTGGTACCCAGGCCTATGGTGAGTAAGAAGGCAATACTTCCCTAGACAAAGTATATTACAGACAGGACATTCGTGGGATCAAAGCGTTGAACTTGAGCACAGAACACAAAGAAAGACTCAGTTAAACACGGCTGCTGCTTCCCTCTTGAGACCATACCATCCTCGAGAGCTTCAAGGAACCAGTGAAACTGTTCCTGGCCTTCTATACTGTTTAGAGGGCAGAAGCAGAAATCCCACACATGTTCTCCCCATCCATCTGCTTGCAAATGATGCGTGTTCCAGACCCTGCTCTGCCTTCCACAGCATGGAACGCACTTGATTGCATCTCAGCCAGTTCCTCATCTCACACACAGGTCAACACAGTAACCATTCTATTAGTGATGATTAGTTAACTATTCTAATAGTTTTTCTAGTCTTTCTCCATCCCTGTCTGTATCACTCTTTTTCAGGCACATCAAGGAAACCTTTATTTCCGTCTTCTCTGCTTGTCTCTTTCTTCCCCTTGTTCCTATTTTTGAATCCTCCCCTTTACTTTAAAAATGTCTCAAACACTACTAAAAAGCAAAGAGTAGAGTCAGTGACAGGAAAGGAAAAGAAAGTGACTAGCAAAATCAGCCATAAAGAGCACATTCACTGTTTAAAGTGCCCCCAAGGTTCACACCAGAACCTTTCTCACCATTCTTCGATGTAACCTGCTCTTTCATGCCCACCAGTGCTGGCGACAAAGAAATTAGGTGTTGTCACCAGGGGTCTTATTGGTCTCTTGTTTCCTAATAGGTAACATTTTCCACTATTTTTAAGCATATACAAGTAGCATTTCACGTTGTAATCACAACGGCCCCTATTCTTGAACTCTTACTGCTGCCCAGGCAGAATGCTAAGGACTGAGTCTAACTGAATTCTTTAATGACCTCAGCCACCCATGAGCCAGTACCATTATTATTCTCCATTTTCCACAGAAGAAAACTTCGGCTCAGAGAGAGTAAGCAACTTGCCCACAGTCATCAAGTTGACCAAGTCTTCTTAGATGATCTGGAAGAATAACCACTATTCAGAGCATTATTTTGGTAGGAAAATATACATTCCTGTTCCAGAGTACTAACACACATGCACACACACATACACCAGAAACACAGCCTGCTTCTGCTTCTGTGAGGAGGGAAGAGTCAATGTGTGGGACACCTTTGTCACGGTGGAAGATTCCAATGTGGGTGGCTTCTGGTGATAGATCAATAGATTCACCTCTGGATTAGTGCAAGTTCTTGTCCCCTCCAAGCCACAATGACCTGTCGCAAGGTAAACCTACAACTTAAGCCAGACCGATCAGGTCCTCCCCTAAGATTTAAAAAAAATGAAAGCAGGAGGAAGTCCCCTCCTTTCCCTGCCTCCTATCTTATCACTGAAAGGCTGTGACTATGGAGATGCTGGAGGCTGGAGGGTATAATGAGGCCAAGAAAAGAGGAGCAGAAACTAGCAATGACAGAGAGGGGGAGAAAAGACGATGAGACTGAGTCCAGTTGCTCCCAAGTATTTCAGTTTCATGGGCTGCTCCCTTTAACTGTTTTTCCTTCATTTTACAATTGAGGAGAAACTGAGCCAGGACAGCGAAGATACTTGCTCAAGGTTACGCATCAAGCTAGTGGCAGGGCCCAGACTGGAGCACAAGTCCCTGCCTCCCAGCACAGCACACCCCCATGCCCGGGGGCCTGAGAGCAGGAACAAACCCAGGGCTGAGAAGGGAGAAGAGGGGAGAGCTCTGTGCTTTTGGTTATGCCCAAGGCTTAGTCATCCATGCTAAGCTCATGCCCCGGCTCCATGGCTGCTGCCTGGCTGACTCAGTGGCAACCCAGTCAATGCCTCATTAACTGGATCCACCTGTGGGCACTTTATTTAATTATCTCAATTGGAATAGAGTCAAGACGCTGGAGTTAATATCCTTCCACTTTCTGAGAGCTAATTATCACCTGTAGCTTGGCCCCGGGCACATACAGAAGGAGTCACCAACAGCATTGTAACTGTGTTGACTGAGTTGGGAAGCATTCCCTCTCATTTGGGTGGAAAAGGCGAGTTAAATATGACAGAAGGTCAGAAAGCACCTGGTCCAGCGCCTGCCTCCAGAGAGTGGAGCTCTTCCATCACTGGGCTGGCATAAGGAAGTGAACAGAACCGTGGGACCTGGAAACAATATAGAGCACTTTCTAGGTGCTAAGCCCTCCTCAGCTATGGGCACATGCTCTCACAGCAGCTCTGAGGGTATTTTCACCTGCACTTCTCAGAGGGTGACGTCATCTGCCTGGAGTTTCACAGGTGGGTGGCTAAGCAAGGACTCAGACTTCAGTCTGGTTCATGTTGCAGCCTGGTCTTTACCTTGTCCCCTCCGCCCATGTGGGGAAGCAATTTCTTCCTGTGCACCAAGCACTGTGATCAGTTTGGGAAATGTAAAGACATAATGACTTTTTATATATCCATTTCCTACATGGAGCTCACATAATGTGTTTTCGCTATTGAAATAATCAGGCTATCCTGACACTGTAAGAATAAGGTGCTGCAAAGAGCATATAGGATGTGGAATAAAAAGGCGTAGATCTAATTTCTAACTCGACTCCTCCCTGAATGTATAATCTTCCATGAATTGCTTACCTTTTCCCAACTCACCCCCCAATCATGGGACATGAAACATGAAACTCGTCCCATTGACCATGACTGTTTGATGGGGTTGCCAGGAGCCCAAGTCAGATAACGTGTGAAAGCTCTGTTTAGAAATGCATGGCTTTGTTTGTTGTAGAAATTATTATTATTGGATGGACTCGAAGACTGACTTGACTCCTCAAGGAAACAGAGGCTCAATTTTAGCATAATTTATAAGTAAAGGGTCTCGGCTTATAAAACAGGGCACAGAAATGGGGACAAATTCCCTGCCTAGGAATTCTTTCTCCTACCTCTACAGTTCCAAAGGTGAGCAGAAAGAGGCCCTCTGTACCTTTAAAATGGGCTGCTGATTAATAAATAATAAACAAAAAAATCAATCTACTTACAGACCTTCTGGAACTGGAGGTTGGGATGATGTCCTGTGTTTGGTGGAAGATGGTTCCAAGGGAAACTCTGGATTTGTTTCAACAACAGAGGCACATGTCATTGCCGTTATTCCTTTCTTCACTCGTCATGTACCAGGAGAATATTTGGGGGGTACCCTATTGGCAAGACACGGGAGGCTGATACTAGACTGATTTGCCATCTCGCCTTATAGAGACAGAGCTGCAGGAACCGATGCCTGTTTTTCTGATAAAGCTCTTGACATAAACACCTAAGGAGGTTACTCAGTCACGTCGCCCATACCCAGGGTGACCGACTCACTCCAGTTTGTTTGGGACATTCCTGGTGTTAGCCCTGGACATCCTGTTTGCCAGATTCCCTTCAATCCTGGGCATATGGGGATGGTTGGCCACTCTACCCACACTTTACATTCCCCTTCTGGGGCAGACAGTCTAGTGGGGCTGAGTCAGGTTGGGTACCCAGCAAGTGTCCCATCCCTTCTCTGTCCTGTCGAGCAAGTTTTTTTAACTTGTCTGAGCCCTGGTTTCTCCATCTGTAAGTGGAGATAACAGCATAACCTGCCTCAGATCACTGTGAGGAGGAAATGAAGGTAGGCAGAAAGTACTCCATGCTGGGCAGGCACATGGAACCAAAGCAACTGTCACTGCCTGGTGTTGGCCATTAGAAGCTGATGCTCAAGTCAAGGAGGCAGGACAAATACCTACCTTCAAAGGTGCTTTGGTCCCTCTTTCCTCTTCTCTTTGCATCCCTCTTTCTGATTTTACCTCCCTCCTAACTCCGGCTCCCAGTTTCTTGTTCCCTCTGCTTTGAACAGCTCTGCTCACTGTTTCTTGTTCCCTCATCCAAGGATGCGTGATGCTGTTTCCTTCACAGTGGATTATTCATTCTTGGCAGGGAATGCTGTGCTCATAAGAATTAACATTTGGGTTTTATTTACTGGCTTACAAAGTGCCAGAATTGTATGGGGGATTCAGTTTCACAAACTCTCTTGATGGGAAATCAATGACAAATTGAGAAGAAGGGGGTCTTGAGGATCAAACAGCAAGGCCTTCCCAATCCTTGTTTGAGAACTCAGTCCTGGCTGATTTATTGCTGTTCCCAAAGTGGCGTGGGGGAGTGACAAGGTCTCTCTCTGGAGTCCCCTCACTGACCACCAAATTGAAGTTAGAACCATTCCCAGTCCTTCATGAGATTAGTTACAGGATATTTCATTTTAAATCCAATGGAATGTTTTCCTAAATCAGATGAGTCTCTTTCAATGTTTATGGCTGTTTTGCTGGAATTCTCTTTGGCTCCAGGAGGGATCTGAAAATTAAATGCATTTCCTTTTGGTGACCTGGGGCTGAGCTGGAGGGAGATGAGGCCCTAGGCTTGGGCCAGCAGTAACTTGTCAGCCTTGTTCCAAGATGTGTCTCTCATTGGCCAGCCTTCCCGAGCACCTGCAGCCCGCCCCATGGCCAAGCCAGACATCGCGTCCCCACAGGCTCCCCTTCCATCCCCTGGCCTGCCGGTGTACCACTGAAGACACAACACAAATGCTTTGCAAAATTAAAAAGGGGGAGGCAAGCGTGAGCCATTTGGCAGAGAAGTAGAAGGCTTACATGGGGCTGTCTTTTCATATCAGAATTTTCTTTTGGCCTGTGTGGTGGGTAAAGATGTAAAATTTGTACTAAAGTAACTGTGGTCAGAAGTAGTAGAATTTGTCTGGTAATAGATTACCATTTCACTTGTTTGTCACACAGAGGAAGAGGTGAAAAGAGAGATGGTCATTAGAGAAATGATGGAGAGATGAGCTTATGAAGAGAAGGGATGGGGGCCAGAGAAACACAAGTCATTGCCTGAGACTTAGACTTCTTTCTCCAAAGCCTGCAGTGGATTCCCTGAAGATGAGTGAAATCTTAAAGGTGTGTTTTTCCCATTTTATGATTTCAAGTGAGTTCTATTTTAATGGGTCATTTTTGCCTCTTCCCTTATGTACTTTTGATGTGGGGAACATAGAACTGTTTCAAACGAGAAACCATTCAGCTAATGGCACAGACTCTGAAGTCGAACGACTTGATTTTGAATCCAGCTTCAGCCACTCCTTAGCTGTGTATCTCTGGACAAATTACTTCATGACTCTGTATCTCAATGTCCTTGTCCATAATATATAGATAATGGCAAGATCCACGCCATGCATTGTTGAGAAGAACAAATAAAGTATGTAAACTGCTCAGACATGTTCCCTGGAAAAGTGCCTGCTATTATTCAACCTGAGTTAATCCAAAGGTTGATATCACCACAATTTGCGTTCCCAGTAGGGCTCTATCCACACAAGAATGAGCGCTCCTGGGAGCATCTAAGAGGCTGTCAGATGAGCAGGAATTGGGCTTGGTGGCGTATGTCCCCTCTGGGAGGACTGAAGTCCTGACAAAGCCAACTAGAGAGATAACCATTTAAATCCATCCCTGGTTCCCTTCTGTCAAGTGTGTCCATTAGGACATGTTAGAGTACAAATAATAGACAGCTCCTCTCAAACAGGCCTAAATACTAAAGACTGTATCGTGGCCCAAGTGCACAAAGTCCAGAGGTGGCTGGGCTTCCAAGTTGGTTCTGGCCAATCACCTAGATCATGCAGGACCCATGTCCTTCCTATCTTTCCCCTGGCACTCATGGCATTGGGGTCAACCTGGGGCAGGCTTCCCTCGTGATTGTACTATGGCTGGCAGTGGCAATCAGGGCAAAGTGTTTCTCTGTTGTGTCTATCAGGAGACACTCTCTAGATATTCTCCATTAAGGTTTTCTCAGAAGTTTCCAGTCCATCTCCTCCTGTATGGCATTGTCTTCAATAGAGTCACATGCTTATTCCTGAGCCTCACTCACTAGAAGGATGGGCTTACCTCTAGCGCTGTGGTCAAATCATAGAACAGCACTGTTGTGATTCAGTTAGGGGAGGAGCAGATGGTCACTGGCGTGTCAGCCTCATGGTCCAACCATTCCGCAGGTAAGTTGCTCCCCACATTGGATGGGAGTTAATGGTCAGGGGTGTAGAACTTTCCAGGAGTTCCAGCGGCAAGTTCCATGTTGTCAGGTAATTATATAGAATGCTCTGCATGGTGGAATTGCTGGCGTTAAAGTTCTGAGGATGAGATATTCAAAGATATGTCAAGGTGAACACAAATTTCACTGCATGTCCTCTCCATACCAAAGCCCTCAACTTTGACTCAAATATTGTCTTGGATTGGGCAAAATATTGTGATACCCTTCCCAAATTCTTCCTCCACAATGGCCAGTTGAGAACAGAGATTACTTCTGTCTAGTTCACCATTGTATTCCATGCTATCTGGCCAATGATAACTTAATATTTATTGTACCTGTGAACCTCTTCCCCCCAAAAAAAATCTGGATGAGCAATTTTTAAAGCTTGTATTTATGCTCTTTGCTCCTCTTGCTCTGAATGTTCTATCTCTTTCTTTTTATTTCCTTAGAGGCCTCAGTGGCCTTGAAATGATCACTTTCTCTAAAACTAATAATAGTTTTCATTCATTTATTGAGCATGATATGTCCTGCCTGGTGCAAAGCACTTCACAGATATGACCTCATTCAATGTTCATGAAATCCTATAAGTTAGGTTTATAGGTGAAGAAGATGACTTACCAAAGGCCACATAATCTATAAACAGAAACGGAAGAGAGATTCAAGTGCAGAGGGGCACCAAAGCTGGCATCCTAACCGTTTTTTGTATGCCTTCCCAGACTTCCAGAGCCCATGGAACCCTCTTCTGTGGCCTATGCTCTCCTATTGTTTCTAACATCTATGTATTAGTATCACTCCCTGCATGCCATGTTATGTTCTGAAGGGCAGAGGACCGTTTTTATACCACTGGGCCCCCGACACTTACCTGAGCAGAGATCCTTCTCTTGAGTAGATGCATTGAACTGCATCCTAGGCCATGGCCTCTGGATGGCCCAACTGCAGCCAATGTGTGGAGACTGCCAAGGCTCCCCCTGGCCCAACCTGTGTCTACTCTGTGTCTTGGCCAAACCAGCTTACAGCAGGCCACTGCCTCAGGCCATCACTCCAGAGCAAAGCTCAGTGTCCATCTGAATAAAGCATGAAGGCAGCCATGGGGTCTCAAGATGACTGACTTTGCTTGGATCTCCTCAACATGTGTGAGCTCAGTGAGTGACCCTGACCCCCTGGCCCTCTGGTCCTGCTATAGACCTTTCTGCCTCATGCTGTCTGTTAAAGTATCTGTGTATGTGTGCATTGCTCTTCCAGGCTGAGCAGGAGCGCCCAGGCTGCAGAAGACCACCAGCACAATGAACTCACCCTCCTCCATTAAAAGAACTTGACCTCTGGCTGGAGGCACAAAGGGTGGGACAATTTACAATTGCTTATTATGGGTTGTGCCTTTCAGGCCCTACTTTAAGAGCTTTCAGCTGGGCCACACACACACACACACACACACACACACACACACACACACCCCATCTGCTCCACACAGCCCTGACCACTTGTTCCCAGAGACCGGCCAAATTTAGGGCAAGTATATGGCCACTGGTCTGTTGGACCAACCATTGGAGAAGCTATCAGAGCTGGGGGCTGGCTGAGTCTTCTGGAAACCAAAAGCAGATGCTGACATCTGGAAAGAAAAGCTGATAGTGAGGGCAATGGCATAGTTACCAGTCCTGAAGAGGGAGAAGGCTGAAATCCCTCTGTCACAAAAACAAGGTCTCCAGCTGATGCATCAAATTCTACCATTGAGATGGTGAAGCTTTATCTGGCTCCATCTGGTAGATCTCAAAGCCAGTTGCTGCCACCTTCTCTGCTTCTTGTTCTTTCTGATCTCACCCCTTGCCCTTTCCCCCTATTTCTACATGGGCAGAAAGACCAAGGATGCAACACAGCATCCTTTTCTTGGCCCAGCACTTAGTTTTGTCCTTCCAACTCTAGATCTCCAGGCTTCAGAGAAATAAAGAGATTGGGATACTCAGGACAGAAAGTACAAGCTTTCCTCAGGAGTCGAGGGAAGCACCCATGGGTGGTTTTTGCAAGAGACAAAAAAGGCAATGGAATGTTTTCTCTCATCCTTTATGCTCAATGTAAAGCAAGTTGGGAAGATAGATTTGATAAATAACACAAAAGAAATCGTTTGAATAAATCTAAGAGCTGAGTGATTACAATAAATGTGAATGGATCAAAGCCACCACATTAAAGGATAAAGACTTTCAGATTACATTTTAAAAATACTTTAAACTGGCTTTTTGGTACTTAGGAGTGATGCCTGAAATAAAATGACACGAGAAGGTTGAAAATGAAGGGGTGATAAAACAATCAGGCTCCCAAACAATGGGGAAGTGGAAAATGGACAGAGGGTGGCTGCTGGGTGTGCCCCACTCTCTAAGAAACAGTATATGTTGAAAAAATATGAAAAAATATGTTGCTTGACTCTATCCTCAAAGTGATCTTAAAGAAAAGCATTTAGGGAAAATGTGTCCTGCTGAAACCTCCAGGATAGACTCTATATTAAAGTTTCTCCTCCATTCATCAGACCTGCCTCAGGTCGTCAGTCTAGAGCAAAGCTCAGTGTCCATCTGAATAAAGCATGAAGTCAGCCTGGGATCCCAGGATGACTGGCTTGGCTTGGTTTCCTTCAACACAATCCAGCTCAGAGTCCCATCCCGTTCAATTTCAGAAGCTCAAAGAAGCACAGAAATCTCTTGGATGGACTGTCCCATCTGCCTCCTCTCTGTTTCCAAACAAAGGTAAAGATGTTACATTAAAAAACAGATTTAAAAGTCTCTCCAGTCTTCTTCCTAATACCACCCAAGAAAATAGCTTCCAGCCAGCCAGTCTGCAGATTTCCACAGGCAAAGAGGTCCCACATGGACCACAAGGCCATCAATGAGTGGACCAATTGGGGTGTCCATTTAAGCATCCAGGTGAAACGCACACTAAGAAATTTGGTGATGACCTTGCAGAAGAACCAATGGGCCAAAGTGTGTGCATGCAGGTATTCCACAGATGGGTCACCAGCTAGTCTTTACGCATCCTCAGCATCACACGTGACTTGCCTCTCTACCAGCTCCTCCTTCTTGCTGCGAGTCTGAACTCAGATCACTTGCACTGATGTGTCTGATATGACTGCCAGGACTCCCTCTGCCATGGCCCCAGCCTTGGAAGATCCTCAGGAGACTTAATAAATGACAACAAGTATTCTGTCTTCCAAGATCTCAGAAAACTTCACTGACTTCAGTAAGTTCATGTTGTCTGGTTGGACGCCAAGGTCCTTAGAGTAACTCCCAAAACTGGACCTTCTGAGCAATGCCTACACAAGGAAGAGAAAAATGCTTCCTATGATTTATTATTTTCACTATTATTGGGTTGACTGAAACATCCATTTAGTTTTTTTAATAAAATAAGACACATTTTTCATTTTCATCAATAACTTTATTGATTTTGATATTTTGAGTATGTCTGCTACCTCCCGCTATTGGCTTCTAGTGGGTAGAGGCCAGGGATGCTGCTAAACATCTTCCAATGCATGAGACAGCCCCACAGGAAAGAATTATTTGGCCAAAATGTCAATAGTACCAAGAAACTTTGCAAACCATTTTTGACATGTTTGATCAGTCACAGCACCTTCTTCATACACTGCACAAATCTTTTTTTTTTTTGCATTTCAGTTGTGTTTTTACTTTTTTTGAAATAATTAAGCATAAGACACTGTAAATGTTATATATTTCTTTCCATCCTCAATATTAAAATGGCTGCAGAAAAATTCACCAATTTTGATAAGTTTCTTTTAAATGCACACTGATGTGACAGCTGTCACAATGTCGTCTAATAAAAGTGTTTTGAATGAAGTTGAAGACAACTATAAGCAGTACTGGAGCTTATAGTACAGAAAAAAAAATAAACACATTTTTTTGGCCAACCCAATACTATTGTTGTTGTTATTATTCTTTGCAAGTGTTATTATGATAGTGATCATAACAATAAGCATTTCCTGTGAGCTAGGCACTCTGCTGAGAGCAGAGCAGGCATTTACACACTCATTCTTTATAGCAGCCTTATAAGGGAGGTTCTGGTATCACCCCATTACACAGATGGCGAAACTAAAGCTCAGCCTGCTGCTGGCCCCATAACAAAGTGGGGGAGAAGGGACCACAGTCAGAGAAAGAGAAAGCAGCCCACCTGATTCTGCCATTCTCCTCTGGGAGGTGCTTGCCCTGGGAGCACGGCCCCTGCCTTCTTTTGGTGGTGTCCTTTGCATCCAGACAGGAAGCCATAGCCTGGAAGGACTCAGGCCGAGCTGGTCATCTTGGCCATCTTGGTCATCCAGCACCACTTGGGTCCTGGGCCTCAGGTCGAGCATTAGAAGATTATCAAAATAACATTGCTTTTTGTTATATTCTTTATGCTAAGGACAGGATATTAAGTTACTCTTCACCTCATGGCACATTGTCATCATTGGTAGAATGATTGATTAATTCACTCATTTTCTTTCTTCCTTTAGATCCCTATGTTCCATTTCCTTTCCTCTCCTTTCATAGGTAGCTCTTCTAATTGGTTAATGTGATCTTTTTTCCCCCATGTATTGCTACTTCTTGTGCATCTCCTTTTAATTTCTGTAAATCACAGTGTCTTATGTAACTCATTCTTTTTCTTTTTTTTTTTTAACTCAGGATCATATTTTTCAGATTTATCCAGTTGATGGATAGATACATATTCTGAGTCCAGTCATTCCAAAAATTGAATAGTTTTCCAAGGGGAGGGTTAAGACAAATTAGATGAAAGGCCCCAGGATTGTTTCATCAATGAGTCAATGCGGGAGTCTGAGAAAACCAAGGGGAAAATGCTACCACATGGAGCAGCTCTGTGCCCTCTCTCCAGCCTACACACTGACCCAGAAGCCCACAGACACCATATTCAACAATGTCAACCAGAAACGGGGGAAGGAAGGAAGCAAGCAAGGGGTGAAGGTCAAGCACAGTGGATACTCACCGAGTTGCTTCCACTCTGACAAATCCACATTTTCAAGGATGTCTATGGTGACTGGCCTCATACAACCCACCCAGGCTGCACTGCAACATTGCCAGGAGGGCACACGTGGCTTTGTGGCTGCAAACCACTTCTCTAGCAAGTCAGAGGAGAGTTCTCTGCATGTCCCGGGCATAGAAACTTGGCCTGAGGGGCTGCCAAGGCCAGGGGACAGGGGTCATCAGATGTCACCCAGGCTTTTGGCAGCTCTTCTTGCCCTCTCTACATCCACACAGAACCAGAGGAGTGGCTGAGTTTTTAATAAATCAAAACCAGTTTCATTCTTTAAAATTGAAATTTCACAGGTCATCAGCCTAC
Organism: Macrotus californicus; assembly: GCA_007922815.1. Lineage (NCBI taxonomy): Eukaryota > Metazoa > Chordata > Mammalia > Chiroptera > Phyllostomidae > Macrotus > Macrotus californicus. Next base: position 42,577 of record VMDR010005717.1, read on the forward strand.
CCCATGGCCCGCTGCCCTCGGAGAGGATGGAAAAATAATTGGAATCATATGAGCCAGTTTGATTAGAAAAGTGAATGTGGTTTGGAGTGAAGGCCTGGATTCCCTGCCCTTGGTGACTAAGTTGGCCTCCCCTTCCCTAGGCCTAAACTCTTTAGAGATAAAGCTGCCTTCTTGCCCAGGGACATAAGCCCAAGTTAAAAGGCAAGAGATTGCCTGCCTTCCCAGGGGTTAGGACAGATGAAAAGTGAAAAAAAATTCAGCCACATTACAGAGTGTTTCCAAACTTTTGACAGGTGGCTGCCTCCTACCCACTACCCACATCCTTACCCCCTTGAAGTGACCAGTTGTTTGGGTGGGCTGTAGAGTAGACACAATGGTAGACAATACAATTTCATTAATGACCTCAAGGATCAGAGTCTGCTATGATAAACTATTTCATGTTTACAAAGTAGTTCCTGAAATGATGATATGAGAAAAGAGGGAGAGATTGTGTGAAGGGTTTATTTTTGAACATTTCCTGGGAGATCTGACTCATGGGTCTTAATTTGGCAGCAGGTCAGGGTGGGGGAAGCACTTTGTTTGCTCTGTCCCACTTTAGAGCAAATGGAGGAGTCAGGCAGAACCCTAGGAATCCATCCTTTGACTAGGTCCTGCCCACTCTTCCTGGACATTCCAAGCTAGTGCACACCAAAATACGCAGCCGCAGTTGATAACGAACATGACTCTCCCTTTGTGATGTTTCACTCAGAAGTTCTGCTTTGGAAGTTGAATGACCTTTTAACTTGCATGGCCTTTTCTAAGTCCTAAGACATTCTTCTCCGTCACGAGACTCAGCTAGTCACAAACCCTAGCCCTAGGAACACATCCGTGTTGTCCTAAGGGCTTCGTGGCGATCTCCTTTCACTGACAAGAAAAGGTTCTCACTCGGCATCTGATCACGCAGCAAACAACATGCCTCCAAAACACAAAAACCAAGGCAAGTGTCTCCCCTTTGCACTTTGTAAGCCTAAAATCTCCCAGTTCCAAAACTCAGAGTGGAGAATTGGTGAGCAGCCCCCAAATGACCTCCAGCTGCCTGAGCTTTCCCGATAACCTTTTACGACTCCGCAAGCCAGTCCCAAAGCCATATCCAATGCAGACCAGCAAAGGCCTCTAACAACGTGGACCTTAAGAGCTATGTGTCTCAGAGCCAGGAGTGTCTGAAGCCAGATGTCCATGCAAAACATAGTTGGTAAAATGCGGAAGGGTCTTATTTTTCAATACCTCTTGTTACAACGTGTTTTTTCCAAGACCTCGAACTATCTTTTGCTCTTTTCCTTTTCCTTTCCTTTTCTGTCTTTCTTTCTTTTTCCTTTTTTTTTTTTAGGCTTAGTGAGGTGAATACCTTTCCCCCATAGACCTCCCCTGCAAATTGCTTTTCAATAATCCCAACACAACCTGCTGGCAGCCATATTCTAGATGACAATGCAGCTCACAAATGCATCACCTGCAATTATAACTCTAGCTTTGATGTAAAACCAATTTAAAGATAGAGAATCTGGGTCTAATTAAGGCAGCTCAAGCTCAGACTGATAAGGGCCACCTTCATTATAGCTCCGGTGAGCTGAAAGCCTACCAAAGACTCAGGAATCGTTTGGGAATATACCCCTGGCATTTCAAAGCATGTTTCATTGTAAAACAGGATTCTTGCCTCTACATTTACTTCCATAGACACATTAGCTGAGTTTTCCTTTCCTACATTCCCTTCCTGCAGGAAGACTTCCCTTCCTGCAAAAACATTTCTCTGTGTTGGAAACAATGACAGAGGAAGATCCCATACTGGAAGGTGTTTACGCTGGGTCAATCCACAGATGTCACCCCTGCTTAAAACCCTCCAGTGGCTTCCCACTGCATTAGAATAAAATCCCATATTCTTGCCATGGCCATCAAGACACTGAAGGACCTGGGCCCCATATGGGTGTCCAGTCTTACCTCACTGCCCACTCCCCTGGGGTCTGAGATCCAGCCCACAGGCCTTATGTCTGTTCCTTAACCTCATGGAACTATGTGTATATTTGCTGTCCCCTCCACCTGGAATCTTGTTCTCTCCACTCTTCACTAGCTGGCTACTAGACCTGGTATCACCTTCTGGGAAAGGTTTTCCTCACCCACTCTATTTACAGAAACCTCATCCCTCCCCAACTTCTCCCAGATTCATTCCATGGGGCTACCTTCTCATGCACATTTCCAGTTTTGGAGAGTTTCTCTCTTGAAGTGGAGCTCCATGGGAACTCCCCTGATACCTAGCACAGCATTAGTAGGTGCTCAATAAGAAATTATAAAATTAATACATTGACAAAGACCAATGGCTCCTAGTTAACGGCTGCTGGTTTTACACAGAGCTACTGTCCCCACAGCTGCACAGATCATAGGGGGTCAAAAGGAGGGAGTTCAGGTGCCCTGGCCATGCTTAAACACCCTCTCTGGGGCCACAAGTGTGTTCCCAGCCTCTGCTAGGGCACTTGCAGTGAAATATGGTCTCGTTGGCCATGAGAGTCCATTTTCTACAAAGATGTCTGAAATCTACACGAAAAAAAACTCCTAGGATAGACATTTCTCAAAAGCACTCCTAGCAGTGGTTACTTACCTTAACCAGCCCTCCGTGGCAGTGAGCAGGATGCAGGAAAGTCAGCATTTGGCTCCTGGCTCCTTCTGCATACAGATCCTTGGGGCCAAATTGAGAGGCAAAATGAAGAAGATCATGCTGGAGACGATATCTAACACTGGCTGGGTACATACCACGTGCCCTGCGCTGTGCCGAATGCTGAACACATCTTCTGTCCTTTGACCCTCACAACAACCCTAGGAGGCAGGGACAAGTTGTGTCCCCATTTTCCAGACAGGTAAATGATGCTCAGAGAGGTTAAGTAACTTGCCCTGAGTCACACAGCTAGCTCTGGGTAGTCCAAGTCCTACCTTTGCCTCTTGATTTACTCATACTATTCTGTCCCATTTTGTCTGAAGATCGCAGAGGCCAGGCCTGGATCTCCACAGTTGTCAGAGGAAGATTCCAGAGCCGAAGTGGATGTTTCTGCAAATCAGTGGGCATACAATTAATTCGCAAGCATGAGGCAGGCAGTTTGGGGCCCTTCCCAACAGCACTGTGAGCGATAATGAACTAAGTCTGAGAGCAGAGGCACCAATTGCGACGAAGAACCAGCCGGGCCTGAGCTGGGCCTGGGGAGCCCCTGGCTGGCCCCACGGCCCGCTGTGTAAATGATTTCACACTTAGGCGGCCCAATCACTTAGGTATTTCTCTGCTTAAAAATCTCCTGGATAAAATGTTTCCTTCTCTATAGTCAGGGCATGTTCCAGGCCCTTCAGGGGGCCTTTGAAAAGGGCTGATTTTGTATTTAACAGCAAAAGCATTGTTATCAAGAGTTTTTAATTTCTTCAGTAATTGAGAGGTGACATTCAGCCTCAGAGGCTCCTGCAAAAGATGCCTCTGAAGGAATTCAGAGGCACCCCAGGGAGGAGGAAGGTCGGGTTTCAGGCTCTTGGCTGAGGAGTGGCAGCTCTGGGATAGGGATGATGTTGGAGGTTGGAGGCATGCCTGATTTCAGGAAAGTGGCGGGGGCAGAGAGCAGGGCAATGGGCTCCCAGGGGAGTCGCTGGGGCTCACTCACAGGAAGCCCAGCTGGTGAGGGCTGTGAGGTCAACTCTCCAGAGGGCCCCGGGACACAATTGCTTCTTCCATTCTGCTCTGGCACCTCAGTGTCCTTGGGCTTCCTACCTGCCTTAGAGAACAACTGTGCAGGTCCTGACCCAAGGACACAGTGTGAACTCCCAGGCAGAATTTCCACCTCGTAAGACTTGGGGTAGTTGACCATGATATATATATTTGGGGGGCATGGCTTTCATCCAGTGTGCATGTTGGAGGTGGGGGTAGACAGGCTGGATTGAGCCCTGGGTTCACCAGGGCCGCCATGGGTCAGTTCCTCCCTGAAGCATCTTCTTCATGGCGCTCGGAGGGTAGAAGCCAAAGTGGCTGTTCCTATTGAGTTGCTGCCTCTCGGTGAGGTCAGAGGGGAGGAAGATTGGGAGAAATCCATGGCATTTATAGGAAACTTCTTTATGTTACATCCTCCAGGGAACTCAGAGGCCAACCTACCTGTGCATCGCCGGAAAAACTAATTCAGGCAAATATCCAGTCAATTAATGGCGAAGACCCAGGCCCAGTCAAAATACTTGTTTTCCTGAAGAATCTAATCAATTCAGTCAAGGTGATTGATTCTCCTTCCCCAAAGGACTATGGAAAGCAGCATCCTATCTATGTGATGTCTGTGTTTCTGGAAGTTTCCCCCAATCATCACTTGTCGGAGAAGCATCGCATTTCTCAATATTGAAAGCAAGGGTGGCTGTCTTTTTTTTTTTTAACAGAAAATCTTAGAAAAGAGAGGGGTAAAGCTCATCAGAGTGTCACTGTCCATCTCTGCTCTCCAAACTCTCTCTAGGCCAGGAAAGAAGCTTCTGGATCCACTGCATTTCTCTGCATACTCAGAGCAGTTAATTTTCTGAGTACAGGTCTCACACAGTGATCTGAACATAAAATTATAGTTTCTGATCTTAAGATCAATACTGCTGATTCCCACCCCAGAATCGTCACAGGGAAGATCAATCTGAATTGGAGAAATTCTTCCCTAGGCCTCAGGAGGCCTCTGACCATGTTGAGAGCAAGAAATCCCTGGCAGGACCCAGCCTGGCACACACACCTGAAGGAGAAAGACCCTGGCCCAGGCCCCACTAACTCTGCTCAGGCCTAGCTGGAAGCTCGCTCTGCAGCCTCCAGGTTAATGGGCCCCACCGCCTAGTTCCTCTTCTCCACTCTTCTCAGCCAGGGAGGAGCTGCAATCATTTCCAGACCCTCCTCACGTTGCAGGCTTGGGAGCACCTGGCAGCAAACAAAACACACACAGAAACAAGAGTGACAGCTCCCATGCTGAGACCAGATTTCTCCCCATTCCCAGGCAGAAACACACAGGGGTGTAAGCCAAGCCCTCTGGGCTTATGGTTGGCTGCTGGGCGATCCCCGCCTCATACCTTACTTCTCCCAACCCCCAGCTCCATGTACAAGCTTTGGCACTTCTGGAACTAATGGCCTGAATGTCAGTTGGAGCCTGGCAACCACCTGGGGCTGTACACTGTCAATGCCACTGGGCAGTTGGCCACCCTTCTCTCCATGGAAGCCACAGAACCAAGGAGGAGGGGGAGAGGATGCCACCAGGCTGCTACCTCACCCCAAGCCCAGAGACAACATGGCTCCTGGCCACCCACCATCCCAAGCCCACCATTCCCATGCATCCTTTTCATTCCAGCCTGACTGGTAGCTTTCAGATAAACCCACCAGAATGCTCAGGGGCACCTGAGACAGGAGATATGTTACCAGGGCAGCAGGGAGGCGCACCTGCTTCATCAATAGGTTGGGCTTCTGCCCAGCAGGTTGACTGTTTTTCTGCTGACTGGGAAAGTTCTCAAACCTTCCTTAAGCCATCACTTATTCTCATCTATTAAATGGGTATAATACCATCCTTGTTGTGTGAGAAGCAAAAGAATGCAAGATGGAAGCATAGGTAGATACACTGTGCCTCCTCACATAACCAAAGGAACAACAACGAGTTTAAAAAGAAAAACCAGAACTGACAGAAAATCAAACTGTATAAAAGTCTGACAACCAAGGAGTAAAAGAAGAAACATTCATCCAAACCAGTAGGAGGGGCAGAGATGGGCAGCCAGGGTGGAGAGGACTCATGGCAAGGTGGTGGCTGGCGAAGCACGCGGTCCCACACCCAAGTGCAGACAAACTGAGAAGAACAACTGGGGAGCGAGACTGACCACGCAACCCAGAGTTCCAGCAAGGAAGTAAAGCCTCAAAGCCTCTGACTGAAAACACCTGTGGGGGTTGAGGCAGCTGGAGAAACTTCCAGCCTCACTGGAGAGCTGTTATAGACACCCACAGGGTCCTAGAACGTACACAAGCCCACCCACCTGGGAATCAGCACAAGAAGGGCCTAATTTACTTGTGGGTAGCGGGGAAAGTGACTGAAAGCCATCGGAGAGCCCAGCAAGAGATGTTGTTCCCTTTTGGACCCCTCCTCCACCAACAGTTCCACAATGCAGTGATGTCATTGCCCCGCCCTGGCAAATATCTAAGGCTCCACCCCTTACAATGTAACAGGTGCGCCAGGACAAAAAAAAAAGGTCCAAATTAAAGAACAGGCCAAAGCCCCAGAAAAAATATGACTAAGCGATGAAGAGATAGCCGACCTATCAGAAGCACAGTTCAAAACACTGGTAATTAGGTTGCTCACAGAATTGGTTGAGTATGGTTGAAAAATAGAGGAAAGAGTGAAGGCTATGAAAAGTGAATTAAAGGAAAATGTACAGGGAACCAACAGTGAAGGGAAGGCAACTAGGACTCAAATCAATAGTTTGGACCAGAAGAAAGAAATAAACATTCAACCAGAACAAAATGAAGAAACAAGAATTCAAAAATATGAGAAGAGACTTAGGAACCTACAGGACAACCTTAAACATTTCAACATCTGAATCAAAGGGGTGCCAGAAGGAGAAGAGGAAGAGCAAAAAATTGAAAACTTATTTGCAAACATAATGAAGGAGAACTTCCCTAATGTGGCAAAGGAAATAGACTTCCAGGAAGTCCAGGAAGCTCAGAGAGTCCCAAAGAAGTTGGACCCAAGAAAACACACACCAAGGCACATCATAATTACATTACCCAAGATTAAAGATAAGGAGAGAATCTTAAAAGCAGCAAGAGAAAAGGAGACAGTAACCTGCAAAGGAGTGCCCATAAGACTGTCAGCTGATTTCTCAAAAGAAACCTTACAGGCGAGAAGGGGCTGGCAAGAAGTATTCCAAGTCATGAAAGCCAAGAACCTACATCCAAAATTACTCTATCCAGCCAAGCTTTCATTTAGAATGGAAGGGCAAATAAAGTGCTTCCCAGATAAGGTCAAGTTCAAGGAGTTCATCATCACCAAGCCCTTATTCTATGAAATATTA